>JASDQU010372256.1:48625-63402 GCA_032191745.1 Picea mariana | reverse complement strand
GAAACAACGGCCTTGACAAACCAATACTAGAGCCTCAAGGTGCGCGAACCAAATGCCTGAAGGCATTGCAACCCAAGTGCCAACAACGATCTTACAAGGTCATCAAAACCCACAACGGAAAGCACAGACCCCCGACCAATCTATCCTTCGCCTATGTCCCTTAGCACGCGCAATTATCCCCTCAACGGGAATCATGTTGCCCCCAGGTGCTAGGAACGACTATAACCATAGCGCAACAACATAAATAGACCCTCCATCCCTGCTAAATTCCACGCACTAGAAGATCGAGGACTATCTAAACACCTGATGACTAACCCTAGCACCCAATGACAGGTTAGCATGACGATTAAGACGTTCAAGCAACACAACAAAAATCCTTGCACAACAAAAATCAACTTACACACCTTGAATAAAATCATTATGGTATAAATCTTTTAAAGGAAAAAAATAACAATAAAGTATGGTGGCAATATCTTTTATATAGGTTAAGCAAGATAACAGTTAATACGACAGCTTACAAAGTTTAGGAAATACGGATAAAGGTTAACCTATGACCACTGAAATTAGCACTAGAAGATAATAGTGTAATGACCACAATAATATATAACCAATAAAATTATCAGAGTATAAAGGTAAAACTAAAAGACATCGTGGATATCTCATCGGTATATCTTAGGTATTAATATAATTGAAGGCTGAAGCAATAAAAGAGAATAGTTTTAATAAACATGTTCAATATCCTTAAATTGATTAAGGTAAAAGAAACATCAAGATTACCCTAAGGTATTGTTGTCACCATATGTAGATATAAATCTGGGAAGTTATCCAAAATGAAGAATTTAATATGTTGTCAATACACAATTAATATACAATGTAAAAACGCTAGTTAATACGTTGTCAATATACAAGGTAAAAACATTATCTGAAGGCATGTAGATCGTAGTCAAGATAATTCCATTAGCATCATCAGGGACATGAAAAGGAATGTAGTGCATTCATCACGCATGAAATTAGTCTTGTAAAAACCATCAATGTCGAGTAACAGGATGTTAATAATGCAGAGCTTAATTTGTTATTCCCCAAACGCTGACGTTAAGTTAAGGACGTCATCTGACAGGAAATCAATTTGTGGTTAATATAAATGTTAATTCCATCTCACTTTAATGTAAATTTTTTGTCCCTTAAACGTAACTCTTCTGCCTTTAAACAGAATCGTTGCCCTACCCAGTCATGCGATGCATGAAATTCGCCCAATGAGATGCACTGTCAACGCAACCATCATATCGCTGAGTTTTATTGTTGACAAGCACTTAGTTTTAACCTCAAGTCCCTGGGTTTAATCAGTGAGAGTTCGTTGAGTTTTATCACCAAACGGGCGTTGAGTTTATTAGTGAAAATCGCAGTCCAATGCAAGTTAAAAACTGTATTGAAATTGCACTCAACTAAAATTGAACTTACAGCTCTCTGACACTGCACGTAACATTTAAATTAGATCGTTGGGGAGACAGAGATATGGCACGTTCTATCCACTGCTACAAGTGGATGTCTTTTCCATTAAAATACAGCCACACTCGGTCTACAGGCATTGCATTGTAGCCTACAACTATCACCGACTAAGACGAATGACTCAACATTTAGCAATCGGTGGGTGAGTGTCAACTGTCAACAATTATAAGACGAATCAATCAAACCTTTATTGAGCTTTTATATTATTTATTTTTGACATGTATTTTCTCCTCATGATCCGGTGCCAAGAAGTATCAATTTTTTCTGCTCCTTAAACAATCATTCATTTAGGATTACGATTTGGACAATTGCCAACTACAAAGTTTCAGATTAAATTCAACTTCGGAATCTACTAAGATAATCAAAATTACAGTTTAGCAATACAAATTATTATTTCTTGAAGACTGCGTACACATAACCTCCATTTTCTTTAATAAAGTTTTACCTCAAACAATTTTCACCTGAGAGAAATAAAGGTTAAGTAAACAATATTTGTTATAGCAGTCAATGTAACAGTAACAAAATCATAGCATAAGATTCATCGTCAATCAATGAATCACAAAGGGAACTCATGGTTGAATGCGTTAAGAGCGGAAGGTAATTTCACCATCAAAATAATCAATTGCAGAGGGATAAATTCGAGGTAATGCTTATTGAAACACAGAGGTTAATTTCCATCAAACACAATAAAACACAAAGGTAATATATAAAAATTCAAAGCCCAAGCAAACGTAGAGATTAAACGCAGAAGATAATAAGTGGTTCGTTGCGGGAAGAAAAACCTCCTCAAAGGTAATAAATGCAGCAAGTTGTAAGGATCACTCAACCAGGAACAAACAACAGGGTTAGACGGCTGGGAAAAAGCATTCGTCGCTCATCATCGCACAAAAAGGTAGGGAATTAGGATCTATAGGTCTATTAACACCAAAGTGACGACCGTCGATCCAGCTCCTGGTCGACTGCCTAGGTGAGGATTGATGAGCTAGGGACGAGGGTGATGTAAGAAGAACAACTCATCACAAAATCGATAAAACCATAGGACGGTCTTCACATGCAGGGATTGAAGGCCAAGGGAATCAATCAACAACAAGCTTAAAGACATGGGGGGAAAACTACTCATCAATTAAAATGCTAAGTCAATCATTTTCTTTACCCAATTAAACATATAGAACTAAAATCATAAAGTATACTAATAATCTATCATGCCGAAATAAAGGAAGCGTACCATAGCCCAAGTCGCTCACTCTGAGTTGTTCTCCCATGCACTCCATGTAGCTCCCACTTACAGACTGATGAGACTTCACCAATACCTCCCAGCCAATGCTAGGGGTACTCTTCTTCCCCCTTAGCCCCCCAAGCAACAAAGGGGCCACGCACATTAAACCAAAGAGCATCTATCTCCCAGCTCACCTCGCAAGGCCGACCTACCACTCCACACCGAGATGGGTATCCCAACTCCCACAAGCTAAGTCAATCAAGTCTAAAATCCTGTAGTGTAACGTTACACCTAACTGAAGAGATCCATCCTCCTCCTTCTCCCTCCTTTATATAGAGTTTCTAAGTCAGTTACTTTCCCAAAATCCCATTTAATTTATTGTTCAATAGTTTAATTCATAAAAAAATTCTTTGTACATGTGTCACCCATCCCCTTCATTGCACCATAAATTAATTTAATTAATTAATTAATTACTCATATTTCCCTCACCCACCTAAAAGCACTCCTAGAATCGCTCCTAGGTGTCCCCATATTCCCTTACAACTTTTAATGACTTTCCCCCTTACTAATTTACCAATTGAGTTTAATTTAGAAAGTTCTTAAATGCTAGATACCTTACTAAGTTAGACTTTCTTCTTTTTCCTTGTGTTTCCCCTTTCTTTTTATGTTTCCCACTTTTTCCTAGTTTCATAATTATTTTAAATTTCCCTCTTTCTCTTTTCATTTAAAACTCAGATTAGCAAGTGTAGAAATTAACTTTTTCCCTTTTTCCTTTTTAATTAATAAATTTTAATTAGCATAAGTGACAAAACAATTATTTCCCCTTTCTAAATTTTATCCCCCAAAAGATTTTTATAAATTAAATGAATTACTTACCCCCTTATCGTCACGTGATTAATGATGATTATCATTATTATTTATTTATTTTTATATAAATAGATAAAAAAAAATTATCACAAGTATCACTTAGACCTAGACTTTATTTTCCTAGGCTCGGCGACATTTTATTAAGGGAAATGATTTAAATATTTCTTATCACGTTATTCATCCTAAGGCCATCTAGGTTTATCGGTTTATTAATTAACAATGAGATGTGCCCTTCAAGACACACTAGGTGCTCCAAGGGTGCCACTCAACTCATTATGCTTCCCCTCTACGACGTGCCCTTCAGGACGCACTACGTGCTCCAAGGGTGCCACTCACCTCTTTCCATTTTTCTTGCGCGACATGCCCTTCAGGGCGCACTACATGCTCCAAGGGTGCCACTTGCCTCTTGACTGACTTGGAAGACATCAAAACCCTTGGAATCAATACTATTCCAGGTGATCTTGTGGGAGACTAAGGGAATCTAAGGAATAAGGCCCCTGCCTTATTGTGCACCCCTTAGAATCATCATGAGTGATTGTCGCAGTCTGCCCTCACAACATCGTGAGTCTTCTCGAACTAGGTAGTCGTTAACCTATAGTTTGAGCCACGACGGGAGTGCTAGTAGGTTGTGGCAAGGTTGTTGTCCACACCTCTCCCTCAACGTCTTTGCTAGTCATGCGTGACCCCTCTACTCCAAATGTCAGTTTGATCGGCAAGCTATCGTCAGCCTACATCATCAACGAATCATGTCAAAAATATATCCATAATTATATCATATAATCAGATGCACAAATATCATATACACAATAATCAAACCCCAATAGTCCACTCCTTGACTCGATCCAGAGTCCAAGGGGTTCCATCGATGCCTCTACATCCTCGAGGTCCAAAATCCTGCACACTTAGTAAACCCAAGTCAATAGCACATGTCTATGTCAATGCAGCAAAACAACATGTCATCAACCCATAATGCCTCATAATCATAATCAAATGTTTAATAGTATAATAATCTAGATCACTTGCAAGAAAGTGTCCTCAAAGAATAAGTTCGCTTGGTGCGCACAAGAGCGGGATGTTACATACACCCCCTCTTGGTCTAAACTTCGTCCTAAAGTTTCACAGTATATAAGTGTCGAAATAATGTGTATCACAGTATCATAAGTCTATCTATCCAACAAAATGGAAATTGTTGGAACATAGCAAATGCCTCCTCTGAGTTCACCATGTGTGGACTATAGTTGTCCCGTTGGACCTTGACCTCATCTACTATTCGATGTCGTAGTTGTCGAATGCGATGATCCAGGATGAGGATCGGCTCAGCCGTGAGCGCACTCTCATCTGACACCCACAAGGTGCTCAAGTCAAACATGGGTAGGATCACTAATCATAATGTCTCAAACAAAGATGTGAAAGACATCATGCATATGCCTCAAGAATCAGCCAAGGCTAGTCAACAGGCCCCGACCCTCTCTTTTCCACAATCTCATAGGATCCCACAAACCTAGGATATAATTTAGCCCCTTTTCCAAACTTGATCGAACTCTTATGCGGTTTCAGCCGCAAAAATATTTGATCGCCACATCGTAACTACGGTCTACACGACGCGCATCGACATAACTCTTTTGTCATTCTGGTGCTTCCTTGATCCTTTGTCTTAGTTTGAATTTAATCTTCCATTTCTTGGATCGCTTCTGGTCCCACCAGGACCCTATCCTCAAGCCGATCCCAACTCAAAGGTGTATGACACGGTCGCCCATAAAGAAACTCGAAGGGGGCATCTTAATGGTGCTTTGGTAACTGTTGTTATATGTAAATTCTAACAGTGGCAATAATTCTTCCCAATGCTTTTTTTGGTCCATCACGTACATGCGCAACATGTCCTCCAAGTTCTGGTTCATTTTCTCTGCCTACCTGTCAGTCTCTGGGTGATACACAGTACTAAAGTTAAGTCGGGTTTCCAAGGCCTCTTGGAAACTAGTCCAAAATAATCCAGTAAACATTGATCCTCGATCGGATATAATTATCTTAGGTATGCCATGTAGCCTTAGAATATCACTGATGAAAACTCTAGCTATGTCAGGTACCTAATGCGTCGTACGCACAGGAATAAATGATCACTCTTCGTCAGAATTTCGACTACCATGAAAATTGAGTCGTGTCTCCTTGCCATCAGTCGCAATCCCACAATAAAATCCATTGAAATAACCTCCCATTTCGATTCCGTAGTAGTAGTTGGTTGTAGTAATCCTGTTGGATGTCTATGTTCGGCCCTTACCTACTGACATTCTAGACATCTGGCCGCATAGTTGACTATGTCTGCCTTCATTCCTTTCCTAGAAGAATAAGGGTTTAAGGTCCGCCCTCATCTTCGTGACTCCCAGGTGAGCCATGCATACTGCTCTATGAGCCTCATTTAGAATCAAGCTCCTCAACTTGTCTTTCAGTCGTACGTAAATTCGATTTTTAAACCTCAATAATCCATCATTGTCAAACGTAAATCCTTCCACTCTTGGTACCATCTTTGTGTTTTGTCCGATAAAATCCTCGACCTCTTTGTACCAGTCATCGTCGCACTGTAAAGCTGGAATATTTTCACATAGATTCGTCTGAAGAGGCAACACCAAAAATATGTGAGGTCTTCAACTCAATGCATCTGCCACTCGGTTCATTGTTCCTTTTACGTAAGAAATCTCGAAATCATACTCGCTAAGAAATTCTAACCAACGTCGTTGTCGCGCGTTCAGGTCACTTTGCATAAAGATGTTTTGTAGTCCACAGTTATCCGTCTTTAGTTCAAAATTTCGTCCAACAAGTTAGTGTCTCCAAACCTTCAAGGAATAAACAATTGCTAACAAATCCAAATCATGTGTTGCATAGTCCTCCTCATGCCTTCTCAATTTCCTCGAGATGTAAGCGATCACTCGACCGTCTTGCATCAAGGCTTCGTCTAAGCCTTCCTTGGATGTGTCAATGCATACCAAGAAGTCCATGTTCATGTCAGGGACCTTTAGTATCAATGTTGTTGTCAACAGCTCTTTGAGCCCCCCAAATGATTCCGCGCATTTTTCAGTCCAAACAAACTTCTTGTTCTTCTTCTGCAATTTTGTGATTGGATTTGCTATCTTTGAAAATCCCTCGACGAACCGTCAATAGTATCCTTCTAAACCTATGAAGCTACGAACTTCCAGGACATTCATCGGTGCAGGCCATTCCATAATATCATCCACCTTTGTTGGATCCACGGCGATACCTTCTCCGGAGATGACATGCCCTAAGTAGTGAATCTTCGATTGATAAAACAAAAGTTTGGATAACTTCCAAAACAATTTGCGCTCTCACGGACATTGTAGTACCAAGCGCAAGTTCTCGTCATGCTCCTCCGTCATCCGAGAGTAAATCAAAATATCATCAATGAATACTTGGACAAACTTGTACAAGTACTCACGGAACACCCCGTTCATCAAACTCATAAATGCCCCTGGGGAATTTGTCAGTCCCAACAGTAAAACAAGAAACTCGTAATGTCTAAACCACACCTTAAAGGAGGTCTTAGGGATTTCATCCCCTTGATACGTAACTGGTGATACCCTGATCGCAAATCGATACTTGAAACACTGTCGCACCCTTCATCTGATCGAACATATCATCAATCCTTGGCAATGGATATTGATTCTTGATCGTTGCGTTGTTCAATTGACGATAGTCAATGCAGAGTTTCCACGACCCATCCTTCTTTCATATGAGGATAACAAGCACACCCCACGGTGACACACTCAGACGTATAAGTCCCAAGTCCAGCAAATCCTTTAGTTGCATTCTCAACTCCTATAACTCTGGGGTCGACATCTGATAAGGCATTCTAGCTACTGGTTCAGTCCCTAGTTTTAGGTCTATGGTAAACTCCAATTCCTTCTCCGACGACATTCCAGGTAACTCCTCCGGAAAGACGTTTGCAAACTCTCTCACCATCAGAAGGTGTTTTATACCTTCCACTACTCCCTTTTCATTTAACGCAAGGATCGCATAAAGTTTACATCCCTTACGCATGGTCTTCCGTAGCTGCAAGGAAGAGATGAAACTCAGGGAAACTCCCTGGTTTTGTCCTACAATCACATGTATTTGTCCCTCATCATCGACCAAGCTCAACCGTTTTGTCTTACAGTTGAGTATCGCCTCATGTGATTCCAACCAATCCATACCAATCACGACATCATAAGATCCTAAGATCGTAACGTACAGGTTGGCCCTAGTGACAAACTCTCCCAAGTTAAGGGTACATCTTGTAACCTTTCCTCTAACCTTTTGTTTAGCTCCAGAAGCCATCTCTACGAATCTAAACTCATCCTGTTCAACTCCCTTTACCTTAATCCTTTTTAGCACTACACTAGAAATGAAACTCTCGGTAGCACCGGGATCTATCAAAATACTAAGGGTTTGGTCACCAACGATACCTTACGTCTTGAGCACAGTTGACTGGTGCTCTGCCTGGCGGTTATTCACCGCTGCACAAATCCGATGGGCCTTGTCCAAATTTCCCACAGTAGTGAGTCCAACTGATATAGAGGCTCTAGTCCTCTCCACTGGGAAGTTGTACTAGTAGTGTAGATCCCCACATGTATAACACCCCTTCTTCGGTCCAGTACTCCTGGTACCAGAAGTAGAAGATGAATTCCAACGCTAAGGCCAACACAAATGTGTTGACCTTAAGTTTCTCAGTAAGGGTGCAGAGCATACCGAAGCAACTCCAAAAATGGGACTCGTACTTGGGCACCGTACGACCGCCCTATTGTAAGGCATTTTAACTCGTTGAGTTGATGCTTGATGAATTCCTCAGAAGATACCTCTCATGGAAACGTTCCTCGAACAGTTCCCATGACACGACGTTGATGACAATGTTCAAATGTGGCGAGAGCGTCTTCTGCCATAGAAGAGTGCTCCCCTTCAGTTGAAATACCACCATGTGGACCTTCACGCTGGAGGTTATAATCGCGAAGTGTGAAGAAAAATGCCTTGCCTTACAACCATGCCTCAATGGCACAACTATCCGTGATGCTCGTGGACTCAAGAAATCAACTCTCTCGAGTTCTTGGTGGATGCTAACAGCACTAGCTAAGGCGCGTTGTGGACCCTCAGGGGTACAGGTGCCCTGGCCTCCTCTCAGTACCGATGGTGAATCAAGACCCTTTGACAATACCTGGAAGGGCCTTGTCAGACCATCATCATCCCTTATAGCAAGTGAATCCAGCCCAGGGACTTGCCCTTCCCCTTGGGGGTTCAACTAAGAGAGTGTGGGAACTTTTGGAGGTGTCACCCCCCTTCACATCCACTTCCATGGCACCACATTGCAAATCTCTAAGTCGTCCTCTAAATGCGATCACCACATGGACACGTTAAGGTTTTTAATTAATGCAAAGGTTAATACTCACGGGTTTAATGCAGTGGAAACCCTAGCGTTCCACAGTCACAGGTTTGAACCTTGTTGTCATACCATATGTAGATATAAAGTTGGGAAGTTATCCAAATGCTAGTTAATATGTTGTCGATTTACAAGGTAAAAACCCTATCTGAAGGCATGTAGATCGCAATCAAGATAAGGCCATTAGCATTGTCAGTGACATGAACAAGAATGTAGTCCATTCATCATGCATGAAATTTGTCTTGTAAAAACCATCAATGCCGAGAAAAGGATGTTAATAACGCAGAGCTTAATTTTCTATTCCCCAAATGATGACATTAAGGTAAGGACATCGTTTGACAGGAAATCAATTCTTGGTTAATGTAAATGTTAATTCCAGCTGACTCCAATGTAAATTTGTTGTCCCTTAAACGTAACTATTCTTCCTTTAAAGAGAATCGCCGCCCTACCCAGTCATGTGGTGCATGAAATTCTCCCAACCAGATGCATTGTCAACGCAGCCATCATTTCACTGAGTTTTATTGCTGACAAGCGCTTGATTTTAACCTCAATTCGCTGGGTTTAATCAGTGAGATTTCGTTGAGTTTTATCACCAAATGGGCATTGCATTTATTAGTGAAAATCGCAATCCAATGCAAGTTAAAAACCGTATTGAAATTGCACTCAACTTAAATTGAACTTACAGCTCTCTCACGCTGCACGTAACATTTAAATTAGATCACTGGGGAGACAAAGATAATGCGTATTCGAGGTAATGCATATTGAAACACAAAGGGTAATGTCCATCAAACACAATAACACAGAGGTAATATATCAAAATGCAAAGCCCAAGAAAAAGCAGAGATTAAACGCAAAAGATAATAAGCGGTTCATTGCGGGAAACAAAACCACCTCAGAGGTAATTAATGCAGCAAGGCACAAGGCTCACTCAACCAGGAACAAACAACAGGGTTAGACGGTCGGGAAAAAGCATCTATCGCTCATCATCGTCACACAGAAAGGCAGGGCATTAGGCTCTATAGGTCTATTAACACCGAAGTGACGGTCGTGGATCCAGCTCCTAGTCGACTGCCCATGCGAGGACTGATGAGCTAGGGACGAGGGCGAAGTAAGAAGCACAACTCATCACAAAATCAATAAAACCATAGGACAATCATGACATGCAGGGATTGAAGGCAAAAGGAATTAATCAACAGCGAGCTTAAGGCCATGGGGGGGGAATCAGTCATCAATTAAAATGTTAACCCAATCATTTTCTTTACCCAAATACACATACAGAACTAAAAGTGTAAAGTATACTAATAATCTATCATGCATAAATAAAGGAAGTGTACCATAGCCCAAGTTGCTCGCTCTGAGTTGTTGTCTCGTGTGCTCCGTGCAGCTCCCGCTTGTCGATCAATGAGACTTCACCTGTACCTCCCAGCCAACGCTAGGGGTACTCTTCTTCCCCCTTAGCCCCCTAAACCACAAAGAGGCCACACACACTAAACCAAAGAGCAGCTAGCTCCTAGCTCGCCTCGCAAGGTTGAGCTACCACTCCTCACCAAGCTAGGTATCCCAACTCCCACAAGATAAGTCAGTCAAGTCTAAAATCCTGCAGCGTAACATTACACCTAACTGAAGAGATCCATCCTCCTCCTTCTCCCTCCTTTATATAGAGTTTCTAAGTCATTTACTTTCCCAAAGTCCCATTTAATTTATTGTTCAATAATTTAATTCATAAAAATCCTCCTCGTACATGTGTCACCCATCCCCTTCATTGCACCATAAATTAATTTCATTAATTAATTAATTACTCCTATTTCCCCCACCCACCTAAAAGCACTCCTAGAATCGCTCCTAGGTGTCCCCATATTCCCTTACAACTTTTAATGACTTCCCCCCTTACTAATTTACTAGTTGAGTTTAATTTAGAAAGTTCTTAAATGCTAGATACCTTACTAAGTTAGACTTTCTGCTTTTTCCTTGTGTTTCCCCTTTCTTTTTATGTTTCCCACTTTTTCCTAGTTTTCTAATTCTTTTAAATTTCCCTCTTTCATTTTTCATTTAATTGGCAGGTGTAGAAAATTAATTGTTTTCCCTTTTTCCTTTTTAATTAATAAATTTTAATTAGCATAAGTGACAAAACAATTATTTCCCCTTTCTAAATTGTATCCCCCAAACAATTTTTATAAATTAAATGAACTACATACCCCCTTCTCATCGTGTGATTAATGATGATTATCATTATTATTTATTTATTTTTATTTTTATTTTTATATAAATAGATTTAAAAAAATTATCACAAGTACCACTTAGACCTAGACTTTATTTTCCTAGGCTCAACGACATTTTATTAGGGGAAATGTTTTAAATCTTTCTTATCACGTTATTCATCCTAAGGACATCTAGGTTTATCCATTTATTAATTAACAATGTGACGTGCCCTTCAGGACACACTAGGTGCTCCAAGGGTGCCACTCGCCTCATTCTATTACCCCTACGCGACGTGCCCTTCAGGACGCACTACGTGCTCCAAGGGTGCCACTCACCTCTTAACTGACCTGGTAGACATCAAACCCCTGGAGTCAATACTCTGCCAGGTGATCTTGTGGGAGACTAAGGGCCTCTAAGGAATAAGGCCCCTACCTTATTGTGTGCCCCTTAGAATCATCGTGAGCAACTGTCACACTCTGCCCTCACGGCATCGTGGGTCTTCTCGAACTAGGTAGTCGTTAACCTATAGTTCAAGCCACGACGGGAGTGTTAGTAGGCTATGGCAAGGTTGTTGTCCACACCTCTCCCTCAACGTCTATGGTAGTCATGCATGACCCCTCTACTCCACATGTGAGTCTGGTCGACAAGCTATCGTCAGCTTGCATCATCAATGAATCATGTCATAAATATATCCATAATCATATCATCTAATCAGATGCACAAATATCATATATACAACAATCAAGCCCCAATTTTCCACTCCCTAACTCGATATGGAGTTGAAGGGGTTCCATCGATGCCTCTACATCCTCGAGTTCCAAAATCCTGCACACTCAGTAAAACCGAGTCAATAGCACATGTCTATGTCAATGCAGCAAAACAACATGTCATCAACCCATAAGTCCTCATAATCATAATCAAATGCTTAATAGTATAATAATCTAGATCACTTGCAAGAAAGTGTCCTCAAAGAATAAGTTCGCTCAGTGCGCGCAAGAGCGGGATGTTACATACACCCCTCTTGGTCTAAACTTCGTCCTAAAGTTTCACAGTATATAAGTGTCGAAACAATGTGTATCACAGTATCATAAGTCTATCTATTCAACAAAATGCAAACTATTGGCACATATCAAATGCGTCCTCCGAGTTCGTCGTGTGCGGACTATAGTTGTCCCCCTGGACCTTGACCTCATCTACTGTTCGACGTCATAGTTTTCAAATGCGATGATCTAGTATATGGATCAGCTCAGTCATCAGCGCACCCTCATCTGACACCTGCAAGATGCTCAAGTCAAACATGGGTAGGATCAATAATCATAATGTCTCAAATAGAGACCTGAAAGAAATTCTGCATATGCCTCAAGAATCAGGCAAGGCTAGTCAACAGGTCCTGAGCCTCTCTTTTCCACAATCTTGTAGAATCCCATGAACCTAGAAGATAATTTAGCCCCTTTTCCAAACCTGGTCAAACTCTTATGTGGTTTCATCCACAAAAATATTCAATCACCACATCGTAACTATGGTCGACACGATGCGCATCGACATAACTCTTCTGTCGTTCTGACACTTCCTTGATCCTTTGTATTAGTTTGAATTTAATCTTCCATTTCTTGGATCGCTTCCGATCCCACCAGGACCCTATCCTCAAGTCGATCCCAACTCAAAGGTGTCTGACACGGTCGCCCATAAAAAAACTCGAAGGGCACCATCTTAATGGTGATTTTGTAATTGTTTTTATATGTGAATTCTACCAGTGGCAAGAATTCTTCCCAACGCTTTTGTTGGTCCATCACCTACATGCATAACATGCCCTCCAAGGTATGGTTCATTCGTTCGATCTGCCTGTCAGTCTCCAGGTGATACACAGTACTAAAGTTAAGACAAGTTCCCAAGGCCTCTTGGAAGCTAGTCCAAAATCGTTCAGTAAATATCGATCCTCGATCAGATATAATTCTCTTAGGTACACCATGCAGCCTTAGAATATCACTGATGAAAACTCTGGCTATGTCAGGTGCCTAATGTGTCGTATGCACAGGAATAAATGAGCACTCTTCATCAGAGTGTCGACTACCATGAAAATCGAGTCATCTCTCCTTGTCGTCAGTGGCAATCCCACAATAAAATCCATCGAAATAACCACCCATTTCGATTCTGAAATAGCTGGTGGCTGTAGTAATCATGTTGAATGTGTATGTTTGTCCCTTATCTGCTGACATTCTAGACATCTGGCCACATAGTTGACTATGTCTTCCTTCATTCCTTTCCTAGAAGAATAAGGGTTTAAGGTCCTCCCTCATCTTCGTGACTCCCAGGTGAGCAATGTATACTGCTCTATGAGCCTCATTTAGGATCAAGCTCCTCAACTCGTCGTTCGGTGGTATATAAATCCAATTTTCAAACCTCAATAATCCATCATTGTCAAACGTAAATCCTTCCACTCTTGGTACCATCTTTGTGTTTTGTCCGATAAAATCCTCGACCTCTTTGTACTAGTCATCGTCACACTTTAAAGTTAGAATCTTTTCACGTAGATTCGTCTGAAGAGGCAACACCGAAAAGATGCGAGGTCTTCGACTCAATGCATCTGCCACTCGGTTCATTGTTCCTTTTACGTAAGAAATCTCAAAATCGTACTCGCTAAGCAATTCCGAGCAACGTCGTTGTCGCGCGTTCATATCGCTTCATGTAAAGATGTGTTGTAGTCCATAGTGGTCCATATTTAGTTCAAAATTTTGTCCAACAAGGTAGTGTCTCCAAACCTTTAAGGCATAAACAATTCTTAACAAATCCAAATCATGTGTCACATAGTCCTCCTCATGCATTCTCAATTTCCTCAAGATGCAAGCGATCACTCGATCGTCTTGCATCAAGACTCCACCTAAGCCTTCCTTGGATGCATCAGTGCATACCAAGAAGTCTGCATCCATTTTAGGGACCTTTAGCATCGATGTTGTTCTAAACATCTCTTTGAGCCTCCCAAATGCTTCTGCGCATTTTTCAGTCCAAACAAACTTCTTATTCTTCTTCTGTAATTCCGTGATCGAATTTGCTATCTTCGAAAATCCCTCGACGAACCGTCGATAGTATCCTGCTAAAGCCATGAAGCTACGCACTTCCGGGAAATTCGTCAGCACAGACCATTCTATAATAGCCTCAACCTTTGTTGGATCCACAGTGATACCTTCACTGGAGATGACATGCCCTAAGTAGTGAATCTTTGATTGATAAAACGAGCATTTGGACAACTTCCCAAACAATTTGCACTCTCGCGGACACTGTAGTACCAAGCACAAGCACCCATCATGCTCCTCCATCATCCAAGAGTAAATCAAAATATCGTCAATGAATACTTGGATGAACTTGTTCAAGTACTCGCGGAACACCCCGTTCATCAAACTCATAAATACCCCTGGGGTGTTTGTCGGTCCCAACGGTAAAATAGGAAACTTGTAATGTCCAAACCTCATCTTAAAGGTGTTATTAGGGACATCATCCCCTTGATACGTAACTGGTGATACCCTAATCGCAAATCGATCCTTGAAACACTGTCGCACCCTTCATCTGATCGAACAG
>JASDQU010372256.1:36625-46900 GCA_032191745.1 Picea mariana | reverse complement strand
GCCAGAGCATCATTATCCCTTATAGAAAGCAAATCCATCCCAAGGACTTCCCCTTCCCCTTGGGGGTTCAACTTTGAGGGTGTGGGAACATCTGGAGGCATCGCACCCGCTTCAATGGCACCACGTTGCAAACCTCTGAGGCGTCCTCTAAATGCGATCACCACATGGACACGTTAATGTTTTGAATTAACGGAAGGGTTAATAATCACGATTTTACTGCAGTGGAAATCCTGGCGTTCCATAGTCAAAGGGTTGAACCTTGCTCTGATACCATATGCAGATATAAAGCTGGGAAGTTATCCAAAATGAAGAATTTAATACGTTGTCAATACATGATTAATATACAATGTAAAAATGCTAGTTAATATGCTATCAATATACAAGGTAAAAACGCTATCTGAAGGCATGTAGATCGCAGTCAAGATAAGGCCATTAGCATCATCAGGTACATGAACAGGAATGTAGTGCATTCATCATGCGTGACATTAGTCTTGTAAAAACCATCAATGCCGAGAACAGGAAGTTAATAACGCAAAGCTTAATTTTCTATTCCCCAAACACTAACATTAAGGTAAGGACGTCGTCTGACAGGAAATCAATTCGTGGTTAATGTAAATGCTAATTCTAACTGACTTTAATGTAAATTTGTTGTCCCTTAAATGTAACTCTTCTACCTTTAAACAGAAATGTTTTCCTACCTAGTCATAAGATGCATGAAATTTGCCCAACCAGATGCACTGTCAATGCAGCCATCATTTCGCTGAGTTTTATTGCTGACAAACACTTAGTTTTAACCTCAATTCGTTGGGTTTAATCAGTGAGATTTTATTGAGTTTTATCACCAAACGAGCGTTGACTTTATTAGTGAAAATCGTAGTCCAATGCAAGTTAAAAACCGTATTGAAATTGCACTCAACTTAAATTGAACTTACAACTCTCTCACACTGCACGTCACGTTTAAATTAGATCGCTAGGGAGATAGAAATATGGCGCATTCTATCCACTGCTACAATGGGTGTCTTTTCCATTAAAATACAACCACATTCGGTCTAAAGGCATTGCACTGTAGCCTACAACTATCACCGACTAAGATGAATGAATCAACATTTAGCAATCCATGGGTGAGTGTCAACTGTCAACAATTATAATACGAATCAATCAAACCTTTATTGATCTTTTATATTATTTACTTTTGACATCTATTTTCTCCTCACGATCCGGTGCCAAGAAGTATCAATTTTTATTCTCCTTAAACAATCATTCATTTACGATTACGATTTCGACAATTGCCAACTGCAAAATTTCTAATTACATTTAACTTATGAATCTACTAAGATAATCAAAATTACATTTTAGCAATACAAATTCTTATTTCTTGAAGACTGCATACACAAAACCTCCATTTTCTTTAATAAATTTTTACCTCAAACAATTTGTAACTTAGAGAAATAAAGGTTAAGCAAACAGTAGTTGTTATCACAGTCAATGGAACAGTAACAAAATTGTTGCATAAGATTCGTCATCAAGAAATGAATCACAGAAGGAACTCGCGGTTGAATGCGTTAAGAGCGGAAGGTAATTTCGCCATCAGAATAATGAATTGCAGAGGGATAAATTTGAGGTAATGCATATTGAAACGCAGAGGGTAATTGCCATCAAACCCAATAACACACAGAGGTAATATATCAAAATGCAGAGCCCAAGAAAACGCAGAGATTAAACGCAGAAGATAATAAGTGGTTCGTTGCGAGAAGAAAAACCACCTCAGAGGTAATCAATGTAGCAAGGCATAAGGCTCACTCAACCAGGAACAAACAATAGGGTTAGATGGCTGGGCAAAAGCATATGTCGCTCATCATCATCGCACAGAAAGGTAGGGCATTAGGATCTATAGGAGTATTAACACTGAAGTGACGACCATGGATCCGGCTCCTGGCCGACTTCCCAGGCGAGGACTAATGAGCTAGGGACGAGGGCGAAGTAAGAAGCTAAAGTCATCACAAAATTGATAAAACCATAGGACGGTCATGACATGCAGGGATTGAAGGCCAAGGGAATCAATCAACAGCGAGCTTAAGGCCATGGGGGGAAAATCAGTCATCAATTAAAATGCTAAGCCAATCATTTTCTTTACCCAATTAAACATACAGAACTAAAAGCGTAAAGTATACTAATAATCTATCATGCAGAAATAAATGAAGTGTATTGTAGCCCAAGTCGCCCGCTCTGAGTTGTTTTCCTGCGCGGTCTGTGCAGCTCCCTCTTGCCGATCGATGAGACTTCATCGGTCCCTCCCATCCAACGCTAGGGGTACTCTTCTTCCCCCTTAGCCCCCTGAGTCGCAAAGGGGCCACGTACACTAAACCAAGGAGCAGCTAGCTCCCAGCTCACCTCGCAAGGCCGAGCTACCACTCCTCACCGAGCTGGGTATCCCAACTCCCACAAGCTAAGTCAGTCAAGTCTAAAATCCTACAGTGTAATGTTACGCCTAACTGAACAGATCCATCCTCCTCCTTCTCCCTCCTTTATATAGAGTTTCTAAGTCATTTACTTTCCCAAAATCCCATTTAATTTATTGTTCAATAATTTAATTCATAAAAAAATTCCCCGTACATGTGTCACCCATCCCCTTCATTGCACCATAAATTAATTTCATTAATTAATTAATTACTCTTATTTCCCTCACCCACCTAAAAGCACTCCTAGAATCCCTCCTAGGTGTCTCCATATTCCCTTACAACTTTTAATGACTTTCCCTCTTACTAATTTACTAGTTGAGTTTAATTTAGAAAGTTATTAAAAGTTAGATACCTTACTAAGTTAGACTCTTTGTTTTTTCCTTGTGTTTCCCCTTTCTTTTTATGTTTTCCGCTTTTCCCTAGTTTCCTAATTCTTTTAAATTTCTCTCTTTCCCTTTTCATTTAAAACTCAAATTGGCAGGTGTATAAAATTAACTTTTTCCCTTTTTCCTTTTTAATTAATAAATTTTAATTAGCAAAAGTGACAAAACAACTATTTCCCCTTTCTAAATTTTATCCCCCAAAAGATTTTTATAAATTAAATGAATTACTTACCCCCTTCTCGTCACGTGATTAATGATGATTATCATTATTATTTATTTATTTTTATTTTTATTTTTATATAAATAGATAAAAAAAAATTATCACAAGTATCACTTAGACCTAGACTTCATTTTCCTAGGCTCGGTGACATTTTATTAGGGGAAATGTTTTAAATATTTCTTATCATGTTATTCATCCTAAGGCCATCTAGGTTTATCCATTTATTAATTAACAACGTGATGTGTGCTCCAGGACGCACTAGGTGCTCCAAGGGTGCCACTCGCCTCATTTTATTTCCCCTACGTGACGTGCCCTTCAGGATGCACTATGTGCTCCAAGGGTGCCACTCGCCTATTGACTGACTTGGTATAAATCAAAACCCCTGGAGTGAATACTCTGCCAGGTGATCTTGTGGGAGACTAAGGGCCTCTAAGTAATAAGGCCCATGCCTTATTGCACGCCCCTTAGAATCATCGTGAGCGATCGTCACACTCTGCCCTCACAACATCGTGGGTCTTCTCGAACTAGGTAGTCATTAACCTACAGTTCGAGCCACGACAGGAGTGCTAGTAGGTTGTGGCAGGGTTGTTGTCCACACCTCTCCCTCAACGTCTCTGGTAGTTGTGCGTGACCCCTCTACTCCACATGTGAGTCTGGTCGGCAAGCTATCGTCAGTCTACATCATCAACGAATCATGTCATAAATATATCCATAATCATATCATCTAATCATATGCACAAATATCATATATACAACAATCAAACCCCAATTGTCCACTCCCCGACTCGATCCAAAATCCCAAGGGTTCCATTGATGCCTCTGCATCCTTGAGGTCCAAAATCCTGCACACTCAGTAAAACCAAGTCAATAGCACCTGTCTATGTCAATGCAGCAAAACAACTTGTCATCAATCCATAACACCTCATAATCATAATCAAATGCTTAATAGTATAATAATCTGGATCACTTGCAAGCAAGTGTCCTCAAAGAATAAGTTCACTCAGTGCGCGCAGGAGTGGGATGTTACACTTGTTAAGGAATTTCATTTAAGAGATTTTCTTGTGAATTTCATTGGCTAGAACTTGTTGTAGAAAAAGTATTTTACAGCCACAAGTCTTACCTAATATATTGTTGATAACATGTTTTTTCAACCTTATTTAGCCATCAAAACTTAGGTTTAAACATTGGGATATTATCTACATATTAGGGCTTGATTACCCAATAATTATTTGATGTTTTGGATGGTAAATTTTGCATCTAGTAACATCTTTATTTGTTGATCTATATATTTCCATACTACTGCAATTTGGAACAACAAGCTTATCTTTCTAATTCCCCATTGATTACAGGCTTGGTTTATCGACAATTATCTTGCTTTAGGCAAGGTTTACATTGTTTAGTAGGTGCACAACACTTGGAAACCATCTACCCTTCCATAATACTCTTTTTCAAGCCCTATATTCATCTCCAAACTAGACCTATAGGGGATCCATTAGCCATTCTTTCACTTTCCATCTCAATCCCCCTATGATCATGAGGATTCCCCCCTTGTGGTGACTTGTCATCACTAAAGTGAGGGGAGTGTCTATATAAGGTGACAATGGGTAGGTACTCCCATAGTTGTCACACTTTTGTGGGTTGGATTGGGATTTTCCCAATCTAGAGATTGTGCGATAACACTTCTAAAATTAAAATCCTATCCAATCTTTTTTTTATTTGGTCTTCCCCTGTCCTCTTGTTTCTTCGGATTGGGGTTAATTTTTTTATGAAGAATCATAAGAGTTTATCCACCTAAGCTATTGGTCCCTAGTCCTTGGAATCCCCCACAAAGAATTTTAGATCTCCACCAATAATCACTAGACCTTGTCTAGTCCAATTCATACTTGTAATGTCCCTGATTTAGAATAAACTAAAATTAAAAATTCTTAGTCATATAATAATGGAACTCGGTCCTTGCAATTATCACACCTAAAAAAATCAATTAGGGAAGTGTTATCTGGAACATTCATCCCATAAAACCTAACTTTTTTTGGCTTTTACTTGAAACATCTTTGGGAATAAGGAAGTAAAGCATACAACATACAAGAAAGTTCATGATTGTTCAAATTATAGCATACATGATTTAGTCCATAAAATTGAATAAAAAAAAAAATTGTGTTGGGCAAAAAATGTTCAACCAAGCATAGTTATCATAATAAATCACTTGGTTTTGAAATGGTCATTACCATGCATGACCACAAATGCTTGATGGTTAACTAAATTCCCCACTTGAAGTACAACTCAATTTTCTTGGATCAAAACAAAACTTTTCATCAGTCTCTAATGATTCCCATGTTCATATTCCTTTTTATTTCATCATAGTAGTTACATAAACCTGGACCCACAACATCAACAGGTTGAGTAAATGACTAGTTCCACTAAGTATAACATGAAATAAATGAGATACCAACATGCTAGCATGAACATTGGGATAAAGCAGAAAAACTCAAGCAACTATCAAAACCCAATCTACATTACCTAAAAACTATGTCATATTTGAGTATACACCACATACTTTAGCCCATAAATTCATGCATTTGAGTGTGATGTGAAAAAACTCAACATTTAAAATAAGACACAAATCTCGTTTATTCGCTAAGCAACCATTATATGTTGTAAATAACATTAATGAAGCTATCAGATAGCTAACCCTCTCTATATTATCTAATACCAAGGACATGGCTACCTTACTGATGGCTTGGAGAGCACAACACATGCTTACCCATTATCCCTCTGGATTTGAACAACTCTAAGTTGAATCATTTGCTTCAAACCTTGTGTTATTTCACATTTAGAATATGAGATAGATAAATATCATTCATATTATTTTTAGGCTAGCTAATTATCTATGGGTACATACAGTCCTACGAAAAGTGCTTAGAAAACTAAAAGTTTAAGTTATTGGCTCATAATGGCGTGATCATCATCTAATACAAGGGTACTTTGAATACACATGTGTTTTCAATCTTTAGGTCATCTTTGACGAATTATGTGCATTGGACGTCATTCCCTTTGTCCTCGATGGTTTCCTATACAATTTTCACATGTTACTTTCATTTATTATTTCCATTGTCTTCCCATGCTCCCTCACTACAATTACATAGGTAAATTAATGAACACTTGAGGATTTGGGTTTGGTTTCCATGGCCCATTAATTTTACTAATTTTAACCAATACTAACAAGTGCAGACATGAGAGAAGTAGATCCAATTAGAGTTTAACCATCATTTATGGAATATTCAAATTAAAGCTTGAACATACATGTTGTATTGAGCATTCACTTGTTCGAGAGAGTTCTAGCAAGGAAAAATGTTGTGCCTATTTGAACTTAAGATTACAATGCATTCATGAGAGAAATTGTTTTCAAACATGTTCTTAAACCTTATTTTCTTAGAGATTTGATCTATGAGACTTGTAGGTTGTTACACCTAAGGCATTCCCCTGTCTTGCTCTAACATAACATAACACATATCAACTGTGCTCAAGGCACATCATAGGGTTCTAGTGTCACTACATAGGCATTCTTTACGTGCTTTTCAGTGTTAACAACCATCATTTTTCCTTTCAAGACATATCCATCACCTGGATCATATACATATATTTACCATGAAGTATAATCATTAACAATTTTAATCATAGATCTTTTGTTTCAAACTTGTTTCATACAAAAATTAGATTTCACAAGTATGAGATTATTTTCATAATGTTTGGCTCCTTCATGTGGTAGCACCGAGTCTTAATTATGGACTTATAATCATTTCTATATTTAAGACCATTCTACCTACAATCTGTACTTTCAATCAACCCAACAACTGTAAGTATTTATTCATATAATCCTTTCATTGCAATATGTACAACAATCCATGAAATTATCTCGGAATTTTCACACAAACAAGTCAATCACTTTCATATGTTAATCATATTAAATGCAATGAAATATTATCTACTAAATATGCATTACCAACACTTCGATCATTTCTAATTATTTGTACTTAGTTGAGCCTCGAAAAGTTCAAGTTGTGAATTCAACTTAGAAACCTTAACATCTCTTTTTCCTTCTTGTGAGCTAAAATTGTTATTTGCAAACATCAAGTAATAATGACTCTTGTTTAGAGAGAATAAGGCCCATAAATGTTTATACAACTGATTTATTTTCCTATGTCTAATGAGCAAACTGTAATTCCTAGCCCTAATACAAAAGCCTAGAATTTAGTTAGACTCGATAATCCTTTTTTCCATCCCGTGATATCCCCCCCAGATCTTCTTAAAACATCAATAAAGAAAAAATCCTAACCCTTTAAAATTCGTGTCGAGTCATTAATAACCGTGTCCCCATTTGTCCCAATCTCTTGCAAGAAAATGATACATCGGTTGTGAACTTTAATTAATCTGTAAAGGCCCATTGTTTTTTAGGAATTGGGCAATCTTTTGCAATTTAGGGTTAGAAAAATCATTTGGGAACATTTTTGGGGGAATTTTCTCTAAGGAACCAAATCAAGGACATATGTCTTTCACTTTTAACTTTTGAGGTAGCTTTCTTCTTTGCCTACTAAATGAGGGATTTTTGACATGTCTGGAAAGGTTTGGAGAACTAATTGTTTTCAGGAGCCCCGATCCTCCTGCTATTCCTCCCAAAAAAATAAGGGTCACTCCTCTCATTCTATATTTGAAATTATATTTAAGAGGCTTGTTGTTAAAAAACAAATATCAAAATAGAATAAAAATCTTAGAATAAGTACTCAATGCCTTGACAAAGAGAGAAATTTAGACAATAAGCCTCTTCGAGGGGGAAACCTCCTTATACATCATATGAATTCACAAATACAAGATGATTCCAAATGAAAAGGTATCCTTGGTATATATAGGAGACTAGGAGGTACAATTACAACTAATGGACCCAAGCCGACATAAATAAAATAACAATACTAATGTAATATGTCCCAATTAAGGGGCAATGTGCCATGATTTAGGGATTAGCATGCCCCTCCCCTTAAGACAACTGTTGTCCTCAATGCTTGAGTAGTTCTACATGATTTTGTATAAAAGACTCATCTTCCCACGTAGAATCTTTAGCAGGTAGTTTCTCCCACTTAATGACATACTCTGAAATTGTGCTATTCCTCAGCTGGAGAATTCTTGTGTCAATGATAGCTTCAGTCCAATATGATTTTTCCTTCATCGTAGAGTTCTAGAAATATAGTTTGAATTGGGATCTTGTCACCTGTAACCTTCTTTAAGCACGAAAAATGGAAAATTGGGTGTACTCGCAAAGATGCAAACAACTCCAATTTGTATGTCGTAGTACCAATCTTTTGCAACACCTTATAAGGGCCATAGTACTTTGGTGATAATTTATTATCATTCTTAGCTTGCTTGAGGGACATTTGTTTGTATGGTTGTAGTCTTAAAAATACCCAATCCCGTACTTCAAAACGTATTTCACTACGATGTTGATCTACTTGTTGTTTCATGCGATTTTGTGCCATGGTCAAGTTGTCCTTTAAGAGTTGGAGAACTTTTTGTTGATGCTTGATGTGATATTCCACTACTTGAACCCTATATTTTTATTTTAGAGAAGAAGTGATGGATGGTGGGTGATATTAATAAAGCACCATAAATGGTGTCATTTTTGTTGTAGTATGAAAGGAAGTGTTATACAACCATTTTTCCAAGGGTAACCACTCGAACCATTGTGTTTGTTTATTAGAGACAAAGCAACGAAGGTAGCCTTCCAAACATTTGTTCACTATCTCAATTTTTCCATCCAATTAAGGATGATAAGATGAGTTATGAGCAAATTGAGTGCCCAAACAAGAAAACAATTATGTCCAAAAATGTCCAGTGAAGATGGGATCTTTGTCACTTACAATAATGTTTGGGCTTCCATGTAGCTTTTTAACTATCTCCATGAATGTCATAGCAACTGTATTGGATTTGAAAGGATGAGAGAGAGTACACAAGTGTGTGTACTTGGTAAGTCTATCAACAATCACCATGATGACACTTTTTCCTTCATACTTCAGTAACCCTATGATGAAATCCATGGAAACCTCCTCCCAACGCTGACTTGGAATGGCTAATGGTTGTAAAAGACCTAGGGTCTTAATTGTTTCCACCTTATTTTGTTGGAAAACCAAACATTATGCCACAAACCTTTGAACATTAGTTTTAAGGCCATCCCAAAAACATTCCCTCTTGACCTTGTGATAGGTTTTGAAAAATCATGAGTGCCCTCCTACCAGACAGGTGTGCAATTCCAAAAGTACCTTTTGTTTGAGTTGGGAGTTCTTACATAAATATAAGCGATCTTTGAACCATAATGAATCATTTTTCCATGTAAATGGATCAGATGCATTGGAATTTTGTTGCAACCTTTGAATGAGAGTCCACACTTATTTTTCATTCTTCCATTCCTCCCTTGCTTATGTTATCCAATTAGATTGGATGATAGAGATAGCATAGAGAAATGCCTCAACATCTTCATCCTTTCTTGAGAGTGCATCTGCCACAACATTTTTCTTCCCTTTTTTGTAGATGATTTCAAAGTCATAACCCAGAATCTTGTTAACCCATTTTTGTTTTTCTTCTGAACATAGTCTTTGTTCCAAGAAGTATTTAAGACTTTCATTATTTATTTTTACCTTGACGTGCCTACATATTAGGTAAGGGCGCCATTGCTTCAATGCATGTAGTATTTCCATCATTTCTTTCTCATAAATGGGTTTGTTTAAGTCATTTCCCTTAAGTGAACGACTTTCAAAAGCAAGGGGCCTTCCTTCTTGCATTAGAACAACACCAATGCCATTTCTTAAGGCATCACATTCCACAATAAAGATCTTTTTTAAGTCTGGTGTGGTCAAGACAAGAGATTTTCCCATTGCCTCTATTGTAAATGTGTTGAACCTGCACAGAATAGATCTAGCTAGAAAATACTACACACATTTGCAGAGAGAAATTTAAGAAAGAAGAAGCAAGATAGAAAGAATGGAAGAATTCTCATTAACCATATTCCACACTCAAAAGAGTGAATAATTTACAATATATATAGGATACATAAGTAACTAATGAGTCATAGTGGTGGTCTAGATTGATCTGGACACACACCAACAGTTACAAGAGTAAACTACCACCTAGTCTAGTCTCTCAAAAAGTTACGGGAGTGAACTTCCACCTA
>JASDQU010372256.1:10362-20891 GCA_032191745.1 Picea mariana | reverse complement strand
TCTTTTCTTGGTCATGTTCAAGACCATACTGCTGAAACTTATGTTGATCATATTCAACCCGATGAGCCTCAAAAGATTAAGCCTAATTTTACAATTCCTGTACATACTCCTACACCTGTTAAAATTCCAGATAGATACAAGCCTCTTGTCTTACCTCCTATACTCCATGATTTCCCTGCAAATTATTAAAAATATATTCCTAGGTTCGATGGAGAATAAGGTAACATCACTGTTGAAAAACACATTTAGGGTTTTGAACATTTTCTTGACCTTTTTGAGGTTGAAGAAGATGATGTCTATATCATGATTTTTGCTCTATCTTTGCAAGGTAAAGCTAAGGAATGGTTCAAAAAAAATTCAACTGCAAGAATTTGTGATTTCAATCACTTTGTGAAAGTCTTCCTTAATAAATGGGTGATCAAGAGGAATCTTTTTATCATTTTAGAAGAATATGATCATTTGAAAAGACAACCAGGAGAAACAATGCAACACTTTTCAGCCATGTTCAATCAAGTCTAACATTCAATGCCTACTAATATAAAGCCTCCTCCTGTTTTAGCTCTCTTACACTACCCATATGCCTTTGATACATAAATGGCATTCCATTTAAGAGAAAGGAATACTACCACACTTGAAGAAATGAAGAATAGTGCAATAGGTGTAGAAGCTAATTTGTTGATCAAAAAGTCAAAGTTGAAGGCAGAAGAAAAGGAAAACATAGATGAGCATCTGACATCTACAGAAGTGAAACTAGACACTCTCTCAAGCACAATGAAAGAGATGATGCAAAATATTATCATGAGAGATCAACTTGTTGTTCAAAAACACCATGTTCCATTTTTTGCAGAAAAAGAAAGGGTCGTTGTTCGTAAACATTTTGTTGCTTATCCTTGGTATCATAGATATGAAAATGATTGTTTTATGTATTCACTTCATGCCATGGACAAAGATGAAACTCAAAATCAACTTCTGCAGGAGCAATCAGTTGATCTAATCTGTATGCTTGATGACATTTCTTATATGGATGATCTACCCAAGTATGATCAATATGATGATGAATACATCAAGGTTGACTCTTCAAAGCAATCAACAACCTATTTTTTGGAGGAAGAAGCTCAGTTGCAACAACTCAAATATGACAATCAGCTTGTGCATATTAATTATGATAGCAATGAGGAAAATGCAAAAAAATTGCAAGTAAGTTCTTTGCCTTCGTGTCTTGCCTCATTCCAATTTCTAAGAGAAATCTATAAGCACGCAGACCAACAAGTTGTCAACAATAGGAATGGAGAAATTTATGATGAATTAATTGTGGAGGTCTTTCATGATATAGAAGTTGTTCTTGCTCCAAAATTGCAGCTGATAAGCTACCTTGAGTTTTAATTCCCATATGAAAGCTTAGAGCCGGAAACAGATTATGAGTTAATGCAAAATAGTTTTATACCATTAAGCTTTAATTCATTTCAGTTTTTGAAGAAGAATCGTGATCACGTCCTGAATGATAAGCACATAGAAAATTATGAACTTTCATTGTAGCAGTCGTCTCAGTTTCTACAAGATCCAATAGTTGATGTTTTGGATGATCTGTGTAGTCAAAGTCTTGTTCCATTAGCTAGCTATGAGCTTAAAAGAATTTATCATATAGACTTGATGAGTCTCATTAGAAAGTTCATCACAAAATTTGCAGTCATATCAAGAACTGTATAATGATATAAAAAGCATATATGCCATACCCAATTATGACCATAAATTTGTTGAAAGTCAAGAAATAGTTCGTGTCTTTCATGATCCCATATCAGACTACATGGAATATTTTTTCAACTTAAATGATCAATCATGTTCAGTTGCCATTACACTTTGCAATTTTGATTTTGTGGACAAAAGGTCAAGTTGTCCTTTTCATTGTGCTAACAAGCAGTTAAGTAGTCCACTTGTTTCAACAACTACTTGACTGGCTTCATTGGCATTTTTGTATTATTTGATTCAACATGACTTTTAGGAGTGTAGGGTAGATAACAATGTGCAAATAAGCTCATCTCTTTGAGCATTCCTTTCAGATTTTTTTTTTTCAGTCTTCAGTTTGATTTGGTTTTAGTTGAAGGATCAAAACAAGTACAGGTTGCAGAATAAAGTTTTGGGATCAACCCAATAGATAAGGCACTGGTCTGCATATTTAGAGATCTGTGATTCTTCACAGCTCTTAAAAGAGATGCCATCCCCCTTTGGAGCCTATGTTAGGGTCCTATAAATTATAGGAAGTATGATTATTCAGTTTTTATATGTTGTTGCTCTCATGAAAGCTCATGACTTGCCTTGTTTCCTCGGATGCCTTTGCCCCTCCATCCATTTTTGCCCAATCTTTCATTCATTGTTGTGCCACTCACTCCCCTGTCCATTTATCTTAATGGCCACCTTTCTCCCGCCAATCTTTTGTGAATAAATCAAAGTTAAATAACCTAGGATAAATAATTAAATAAAATTTTGATTAGTTTAATAACTAATTAAATTAATAATAAATTAGTAAGTTAGTAATTAGATTAGGGTAATAAGTGATAGTTTGAATCATAGATTAAAATAATTAATAAATAACTTTTTTTAATAAATAAATAATTAATTGTGAGTAAGTAATAATAATTTTAATTTAAAAAAACAAAAAAAATAAAACAATTAAAAAACATTATTAAAATTAAAATTAAAACAATTATATATATATATATATATATATATATATATATATTAAACAAAATCATATAAAAAAAAGAAAGATATTAACCAAAATCATATAAAAAAAAGAAACAAACCATAATTAAAATATTAAACAATTAAAAACAAATAAATAAAACAAAGAAAATAAAAACACTTAAAACAAAACTAAACAACAATTAAAAATTAAAACAAATAAAAATTAAACATTATAAATAATAAAAAAAAAACTTATAAAACAAAACCATAAAAAACAAAAACTTTAAAACTCACCTCTAAGCACATATCCCAAAACAAATCAAATCAATGCCCTATAATGTATTTCAGGCCCCCTGCCATCCGAACTTTAACAAGGGGGGGCTCTGAAAAGTGGTTTCCACCCCGCCACTTGTCACCTCCCTATCATTTCGGATCCCCCCCCCTTTCCTAAACCACTTACCACTCTACGCCCCTCCGAAATACCACTTCCTCCTCTGCGAAATACCACTTTCCCCAATTCAAAAACCGTTTTTTACCCATTTCGACTAGTGTTTTTCCGATGCGATTTTCGGGCAAATTAGGAGGGATTTTGAGAAACCGATTTTTTTTTTTGCTCAGCACGAGCCAAATAAAAATAACCTCTCTAATATTTCTCATAGATGTTATTCTTGAGACTGGCAAGGTTCTTCCTTCCCTAGAACAAAGAAAGGTTGGTTGGCTTGAGAAACTCCCATGAATTCAAGGCTGGAGCTATGCCTTTAATACGCGTAGGGGGTTGGCTGCGGGTAAATAAAGAGATTAGGTTTATGTTGGACCACTTATAAATATATGGCTGACTACGTGGTGAAGCTAGAATGAATATCAATCCATTCAGGCTAGTTCGTTCTATCCAAGGAACAAAGGATTCCTTGATGTCCCATTGATAATGTGAAGCTTTCTTTCTTGTTGCCCCACTTGGGAGAATCAAGAGCATCTTTGAGCCCTATTTTTCGGGATTCATGATTTTTCTGTTTGACACATATTTTTCAAACACAGAGCTCGATTAGATGGAGATGAATTTCAAAAACCAGAGAGAGGTTTTTGCTCAGAACAAGATGATATAAAACAACCTCCTCCATATTTTACACAGTTGTCATGATTTGAAAGATACAAACTCATAATTGCAGCACTATTGTTTGAAGCGGTTTGGTCTATTTTTGGGGAATACAGTTCCAAATTTTAATGTAACATGCTGCTATTTTTGGGAAATCAATTAGATTCGACCTCCTGAGCCTGGGGGATGATTTTTCCTACATATGTTTGTGATTTTGATGTAAAATGGGTGGGAACATTTGGAGATGGGAAGACTCATTGATGTAAAGCAACTCACAGATCCTCCTTTGATCAAACTTCAGTAATATAGTTGCATCAATTACAGGATTATCATGCCACTTATGTTGGTGAAGTGCATGTGTCTTTGTATCTATGTTTTTGTTGTTATTCTTATGTTATCCATACAATATGAATTATTCAATAGAAAATTGAAGAACATAATTTGTTTTGATATACACTATGTTTCTTACTTTGAATAATTTCAATGTTTTCTGATTGAGGGTTATGTCGAGAGTTCTTAATTGCTCTGGTATAATCTGATCCCCTCACATTTTCTTTCAAATCACTTATCAATCTTAAGAATCCAACAAAGGTGCCTATCTTGCCCTGTAAGTGTTGCCTATAGATCTGACTTGATTACAAATAAACCTGAATCCATTGCCCAATGGCTTTCCCTTGTTGTTCTTGCCAAACCGATTTAAAAATCAAACCCAATACTTTCATAACTAGCCTAGAATTTCATAAGAACATAGCTAAATCAGATAGAGAGATCCCTCTCTGAGGCCGACATGGCTAGATCCCAGCTTCAAAAGTGGTTTTGTGGTTACCTCTGCTTATTTCTTTTTAAACCTTAGAAATTACAGAGTGATAATAGCATAGAAACCTTAGAATAAGCACTCAATGCCTTGATAAAGAGATAAATTCATATAATAAGCCTCTTCAAGGGTGAAACCTCCTTATACATCATATGAATTCACAAATACAACATGATTCCAAATGAAAAGGTCTCCTTGGTATATATAGAATATTAGGAGGTATAATTACAACTAATGGACCCAAAACGACATAAAAAAATAACAATACTAATCTAATATGCCCCAATTAAGGGGTAATGTGCCACAATTTTAGGGCTTAACACTTGTGAGCCACTATGGGTATCTTTTTCAAGTGACTGACCATGATAGTTCTCAGAGATTTCAGGTGCCTGAGGTAGTGGCCCTCCCAAACCATATAAGGGAATGAGGGTAGGGTGTATTTCCTCTTTAGTTCAAGATAAAATAGGAAGGAAGTCACAATTATGATCATGGTTCATATCTATTAACCCTACCTCCCATTAACCAAAATAAAAATCATCATTCTTTGGGATATCAAAAGAAAGATGAGAGAGTTTCTTACCCAATTTAGTCTTGAAGTTATTTTGTTTCTCTAGTGGGTGCTCCAAGTTTTTCTCATTTGCCTTGGATGGAAATTCCAACAAAGGGTTAACATTTGACCAACCTTTAGGAAGAGCCTCTAGAGGAGACTTATTCCTTGGGCTTTGAGGGATACTCTTGTACTCTTTAGACTCCTTACAAACCCAAACTTTCTATTTATTCGAAAGAGGACATTTCTTCGCCAAATGCCTGTATACATGATATCTTCTATAGCTGAAAGGGATCCCCTCATAGTCCAAGGGTTGATAGTAAATAGATGGCCCTTTTATAATAGTGGCATAGTCAGATAGACCATTTGTGAGGGGCAATCCAACTAACAATCTTGCCATTCCCATATTTTGTATCTCTCTATAAGATTTATCAACTTTGTAGAAGAGACCTGTGCTTTACCAATTTCATCGAAGTGTTTATTTGACCATAGGATCATAGTTAGACTTGGTAGCCCAACCTAGATCATATAGTAGCCCATTTGGTCTTAATTGACATTGAATTCTAGGTGCCACTTCTTAGGAGAGAGTGATTGCAAGCCCCAGTGCCATCTTGCCCGAAGAAGTTTATCAACATTCTTCGTTGACCTAAGGATCCAAATCATCCAACCTTTAACTAATAACATGTAGAGAGAGGAGTAACCTAGTACCATAGAGAAGGTTTCTTTTGTCCAAAATTTAAGGGATTTTCCATTCATACGTTTTCTCAGGAAGAAAACCTCAACGGTTGAGTCCTCAAGCTCCATAACTTCATTCAATTTAATATTATCTCTTAAGTGCAAGTTTACCACCTCTATCTTATGTTTAATAAACTTTTGTCTCTTCCTAGCTTTCCCTCCTCCCAAACCTTCCTGGTTGGATGCCAAAGGTTCAAGAATGGGGCTTTTTCTCATCATATTACTTATGAACATACCTTCGATGAAACCTTGCCTGAGTTGTACACTTACATAAAACTCCTTGCTAAGAAACGAAGAGGGCAAGGAGCTAGAAGTAGGTCTAAAGAATCATCAGTTTCCACATGTAGGAATAAACACCCTATCTTTTCAAATCATGCACCCCATACCTTCCAAGATTTCAAAGCAGGTTGATATGATGGCTTAACAAATTATTTGACCTTGTGTTGCACAATGCCAACACATTAGGAATTAGACCATTGGTTTTTTGTCTTGCCAACTCACCCAAAATTTTTATGGTTTCTTCCTCTAATGGGCTTATTCAAGGATTGATACTTCTGAGTGAAGGGGGTTCAGATTTGAGCTTAAGATCCATTGTATTGGACTATATTTGATGACCCTATAGTGGATCTTTAGAGAAATCCATAATTTTGTCCTCCATATCGTGAAGAAACCAGGTAGTCCTTTGTGACTTCGTTGCTACATGCTTATGTTTAAAAATAGTATTCCCAAGTGATGAAGAAGACATATAACAACTGACTTTTCTATGTGTGAGGTATTTGTTCTGTTGTGCTGCCACCCTCGTTGAATTTCTCAGATTGGGGTTTTACTATGCCTTGATTAAAATATGAGTCTTCTGGGTCTAATTTGGAGATTCAGATTTGACTCCATTTATAGATCCTTATCTTAGAATTTTTTTTTAGCTTATACACATAAATATGCATTAAGAAATTTCATAACCAAACTCTAACGCAAAAATAAAACCTTCAAAAATAAAGATTCTTATATAACAAAGACACATTAAACATTTTGGTTACTACATTTATAAAATAAAAAAATTCAATAAAATAAGATAGCTCTCTCCCATGTAACCATTCACTAAGCTTGCATATGCTCCTCAACCTATCATATGACTATAAAATGCAATTTTTATTATGATTTTTTACATAATAATAGAAAATAACCAAAAGTGTATACTATGGAAAATCTTTGCCTCTCCATTTCTTGCAATTTCTCCCCCAACTAACTGTGAATAGTTATATGAAATGTCAATAAAATGTTAATGTTGATCATCCACTTTAACATAATGCTTTGTTGAAAAAATATTTTTATAATAACAAGCATGGCTTACAAGTACCAAATGGAAAGCAACGTTCATATACATAAGTTAACTAGTTGAATATATAGAGCTAGAGCAAGCACTTTACTTAACCATCACTCCTAAAAACGTTCCACTCCTTTTTTAGAATTGATTTTTCCCAAAGCAAGGATAAAATATGCTTTCTAATCATTGTTTTGGCACTTTCCTTGAATTTTTCTTTCCCATATATATATATAGAAAGGTTTTTCCAATTTTTAAATGGAAAAAACATCACTCCTCAAAGTATGTATATATATTCTTTGCAATTGTAGATACAATTTGTGTAACTTTGGTAACATCTCTTCTTTCATGAATTTTAATTCAACCAAAATGATATCTACCCTTAAGAAAACTTTGGTAACATCACTTCTTTCATGAATTTTAATTCAACCAAAATGATATCTACCCTTAAGAAAACTCTCTGTAAAAATAATATTGAAAATTGAAATTCTTAACTTTATCTAAAGTGTCATAATTTAAAAACAAAGATAGAAGATGTTTTCTGAACATGAATCTTCTAGTTGCAATATATGAATCTCCTAGTTGCAATATGCTCCATTTCTTCAGGCATTGATGTTAGACAAGTATCCTCAAATTCCCTTGAAAATTATTAGAGGAGTTGTGTAGGTCATGTACAATGAGGGTGTGAGGACTATTCTAGCGACGTCCCAAGTCTATGTGCCCTTTTGCCTCACTTCTCCTATTCCTCCAACCACATTGACCACCATAACAACTCTGTTATTTTCACACAAGAGAAATTTCAAAGTAGAAAAATTACATAATGTCTAAGGTCTTTATCTTACATTCTAATATTAGTCAGAAATGATTTGCTCCTATCAGTGTCTCTAAGCACAAGTAAGTTGCACATTTTTCACAAAAAATTACATACACTAAATCACTAAATCACTAAATCAAGGTACCACCATAGATTCAAAGGGTTGATAATGTTGTTTTTGGTTTGCTTTTGGCAATAACCTCACTAATAAGACACATGAATCACTAATAAGACACATGAAGGCAGTTGATAGGAAACACAAACCCTAAAACATTAAAACCCTATAGGAGTGTGGAGGTAGGACATGGTACTAATGACAATTTAGCTCAACCATATGGTGTGGTGTTGATGTCCAAATATGAGATCACTTAAAGCAAAAGTCTAAAAACCTTGAAAAAAACCAAATCCTTAATCTTTCAATTTATGTTTTTATTTAATTTGATATTTATTTATTTTTTCAAATTTTATATTAAAAATAATTTAATGTATTTATAAAAATTTAACTTGAATAAAAAAAATAACAATAATGATTTCCAATCAAAGAATCTAAAATATTTTTGATGATTTCCAATCAAAAAAATCTAAAATATTTTTAAATTAACAAAAAATTCATAAGTTATAAGTTTAACTTGAAATTTTAATAAGTTATAAATTTAAATTTGAAATTTGTATAAGTTATAAGTTTACTTTAACTTAATATTTGAATAAGTTATAAGTTTAAACTTGAAATTTGTACAAATTTCAAGTTTAAATTTGAAATTTGTTTTAAGATATAGAAATATTATCCTATTTCCAACGGTTTTAAAATTATTTAGGGTTTCTATAGGTTCATCTTTGTTTGAGTTTTTTCATATTAAACTAAGTTATAAGTTTAAACTTGAAATTTGTACAAATTTCAAGTTTAAATTTGAAATTTGTTTTAAGATATAGAAATATTATCCTATTTCCAACGGTTTTAAAATTATTTAGGGTTTCTATAGGTTCATCTTTGTTTGAGTTTTTTCATATTAAACTTAAGTTGACGGGAGTGTTCCATTGGATTCTATATAAAATCAAAATAGCAGACTTGAGCATTCCCATTCGGTTTTATATAATAATAAAAACACAATCCTGAGAGCCCGATTGGCGGCGTAAAGAATCAAGATGGATCTCTCAGCTTTTCTTCGCATTTAATGAGTGCGTCACAAAAGCGTGCGATGTAGTGGTGGATGCATTTTCCTTACAGGCGTGGCGTCTTAAAAAGCAGCGCGGAGCCGTCTAGTCTAACTTGTGGATTGTTACTTGTGGCCGTGGATTCATTTCGACTTTTGTGGCAGGATCCTTCAACTGTTTCTCATTATTTAATTCTTGCGGAAGTAAAGCATTTAATGAGTGCGCCACCAAAAGCGTGTGATTCGATACATTTTCCTTACAGGCCTGGCGTGTTAGAAGTAGCGCGGAGCCATCTGCTCTAACTTGTGGATTGTTACTTGTGGCCAGGCTCCATTTTGGCTTTTGCGGAAGGATCGTTCAATTGTTTCTCATTTTTTATTTCTTGCGGATCTCCGATGACAAAAATGCCCAAATCTGGGCGCTGTTTTGTCTGGTGAGGTGAGAATAGCCCAGTCTCCAGTACCGACGGACGATGAAAAATAATTACCGGAGTATTGTGATCACAGGGCGAAGGCTGATGCCTTCTTTTGAGCGCCAGGTGAGGTCAGTTCGTTCAAGGTGGTGTGCTGATAATGGTTTCCCATGGAGCCTGCGAATGGCCTCTCTGCTTCTGTTTTCAGTGGTGTGGTGGGATATACTCTGCATCATGCTTCCTTAGTAAAGCCGGAGCCCAATGATACGATATCACCAGAGTATTTGCCTTATATTTGAAAAAAACGGCAATTCCATGAGGGTTTTCTGCAGTATGAGGTTTTATAATTTCTTTCCTGAAGCGTATGATCATCCTCGAAGTTTAGGTTTCTCACATTATTTATTTTAATATATCATATTATTTTAATTTAATTAGTTCACTATAAATGCTTTTTTCATTTAATTTTATTAATGGCATGATATGATTTGTTTTTCCATCTTATAGGTGGTCTGGTCTTGGTGTTATTATATTCTGTGATGAGGTCCTTCAGTCTTGGTTCTCTCTCTATTCCGATCTGATTGTATTGCAGGACATGCAACCTGAGGTGCGGGAACACCATTGCTCATGGTCTGAGTTCAGGTTCGAGTCCTTCTGTGTCCTGGAAAAGGCTGCAAGAGAGAGAGAAATGCTGCAAGAGAGAGAGGGATATCTAGTTCTACTTTTGGATAGCAGGAAAGCGAAACATGGAGGACATGGCAAAAGGGAAGCCATGGGGGTGGGACCATATAAGATAGCAGCCTCCGAGACAGGGCAGCATGATGGAGCTGGATGGGGAATGGGATGAATGGAATGTAGTGGAAAAATTTCGGGGCAAATATTGTGTATCTGGTGGACATTGTTGACGGAATCTCAAATTTTAGTGGAGGGAGAAAGAGAAGAAGAAGGTTCCAGAGAGAACCACA
>JASDQU010372255.1:40791-61067 GCA_032191745.1 Picea mariana | reverse complement strand
ACTGAACATACAAATTCCCAGAATGCGAAGTCGGACTAGGAAGTTAGCCAGAATTAGTATAAATATAGGAGGCCAATTCTCATTCTAGCAGGCAGTCTCAGAATTACAGAGCAGCACTTGTGCGCACTACAGTTTCCCTGTTTTTGTGTAGTTTTGGAGGAGAGTTGTCGTTGCAGCTACTGCAGCTAGAAGTTATGCTTGGAATATCTCTTGGTTAGGGTTTGGACTATCTTATCATCTCTTGTTGGTACGCTATCCTTGGGGAAAGGTGCGCTAACCCTTTTTTTGGCTATCTAGCCTAGGGTTTGCATCTGGAGTGATTCTCTGTCAAGTTTAAGGTGCTTGGAGGGTGGCTTTGGCCTATGGTTGGGTGACAATAGAGATATTGTCAATGGTAAAATGATCACATCCATTCTATTCTAACACCCAGCACATGCACCATCTTCCACAAAACGTGCCAAAATGTCGCACGGTTAGGGGCGTAGCACCCAAACTGACGGAGATTCTTGGATGTGTGGTTCCATGTGACCATGTCTCATGCATAAACTGGGTGCCTATTGCAACAGTGTAGGAATGTGCCAAGTGTCGAACGAAGGGAGAGATTTGATTGAACTGTTATAGAATCCCATGAAAAATGTGTGGTATGGTCCTATGGTAATCACACATGTGAATGGGGTCTGGGGCTAAGCCCCAACCTGGACCCTACACCAAACAAAACATATTATAACTTTAAATGTATATGGAAACCATAATTTTTAAGAACCAACATGCGGGCTAGTGGTAGCCCAATCTTTGTCAAAGCGTTCCATGCATGCAGGAGGTTTGGGGTTCGACCCCCACAGACTCCACCAAAATGTTTACCATAAACCAAGGTGCCACATGGTAGTCCAAGCCTGGGCCACGTGGCACCACACAATTTGTCAAAAAAAGGATGCCACGTGTCCAAATTTCACTCGCCCACGTGTCTTCCACTTTGAATTCCAACTCAGCACTTGCCACATCAGAATCTGCCAACTCGTCACTGCCAACTCAGTTTCCACGTGTGGGTTTGTACCCTACCATGTCAACATATACGAACTGTATGGATTGTACTGTAAGCAAAATTTTGCATGTTTGGAAAAATGGACAAAACGTGATATCTCACTCATCTGATGTTTGTTTGAACCCATTCAAGTTGCGTTGGGTTCGTGAGGACGAGGTCTACACACTTGTCCATTTTGAAGCGATTCCGAGCACTTTGATTTTTGAGCAAAATTTGATCCCCTAGATCATTAATGGAACTAGAGGAAGATAGGTTCATTGCAGGATTTCATCAGCAGGTACAAAAAGAACAAGAAAATTATTACCACGATAGACATATCAAGAAGAAAGAATTCAAACAAGGAGATTTGGTATTGTTATATTACAGCAAGTTCATGAAGCATCCAAGGAAGTTCAAGACACATTGGCTTGGACCATTCGAGGTTGTCTATGTTACATAATGTGGAGTTTCACAATTGAAGAACCCTAATGGAGAATGGAAGGATGGTTTAGTAAATGGGATCCGTTTGAAGCTATATTATGACAACCATCTACCTTGCAACACTTAGTAAAAGAAAATGAAGAAGGGTATAGATACCAAGTGCAGTTGAAATTGGGTACCAAACACAGAAAAGACAGTATGTACATGATAAAGAGGGACAGAGAAGGAAGCATAGGTTGCTCCATGCAGTCTGTAGTTGAATTAATAAAGAAGGCTCAATCTTGCAGTGACTCAGGACGAGTCACATGTGAGTGTTGGGGGCCTGTTGGGTTGTGGTCATGTATTAAGGAAGAAATCAAAGATTAAGGAAGAAGAAAGACAAAGTATGAAGTGCGTGGAAGGCACACAAACTAAGGAAGGTTAGAAGTGGTTAGAGAAGCAGAAAAGAAGGAGCGAAGTAAAGGAAAGCAAACCGTTGGAAGAGGAGATCTACAAAGACAAAGAAGAAAGGAAGATGGATCATGGAAAAGTCAGCAAGCGGAAGAAGACACCAATGGGTGCTTTGGAGCACCTCATGGAGAAGAAGGAAGAACTAGTTGGTGAAGCCCTTAAAACACAGGTCATGTGGACCTAGGGTTTTGGCATCTAGGGTTTTAGACCTAGGGTTTTGGCACCTAGGGTTTTGACACCTAGGAATCAGTCTAGGGTTGTCTAAGAGTCATGGAATGTATAAAAAGAGGTCTATAAGAGTTGAGAGGGGTTGCTGATAACACTATTGAGAGATAGAAGTGTTTTGGTGTATAGAATTCTTGTATTTTGGATCTTTAGTTGGGTGCAAAGATCAACCCTACAGCTGGGTGCACCGGGAGGGGAAATAAAGAGGAAGAGAGATAATGATATGCAGCTAAGTGCGCAGATAGGACTGTATGTTTTCATCTAATATATCAAGAAACAAAATTATGTGGGCGTAGCCCTAGGGAGAAGGTGAACCACATATATCTTATTGTTCTTTGTGGTTGATGTTGTGTTATTTGCTATCTGTTATAATTTTATTGCATTGTTGTGATCCCTAGTAAAGTTAGGAGGTATAAACTAACTCCGCGAAGCTAAGTAAAAGACTATTAAGAATCTCTAGGTTGTATTGCGTTGTTGTTCTGGAATCATTTTGCATTTCCTCTAGTTGTAGACACCTGTGTCCTACAACCCCCCCTATTTCTACTTCGGGTGAGACTTCATATGTTTCACGGGTGTTTCTGAAAAGGCCAGTAGTTAGGTTTTGTTGGTGCACTATTATTGTTTAACCCTGGGTCTACCCCTATGCCAACAATATGTGAGGAAATATGGACTACAAAGAATGTCCAGGACGAAGCGACGAAAAATCGTGCAGTTGGCAATGAAATTCAAGGGAATAGAACTATTGTGGTATATAAAGTTTCAGACAACTACACCAACCGAACAGTCAGAACTTTGGTAGAAATTAGACAAGCATTGCTAAAGGATTTTAGGAAGAAAAAATACAAATCTCAATATATTACAGAACTAAAGTAAATTAAGCAAGTGCATAATGAGACAGTGTGGGATTTCAACCAGATATTTAAAGATGTAATGCGTAGGTTAAAATTTCAGATTCCTAATTAATAGCACCAAGAATGGTTTATAGAAGGATTATTTCCGCACATTCGATGTATGTTAACAAAGTAGAAGGTCACGTCACAGCCTGAAGCATTGGAAATCGTGATGAAATTAGATGCATATTCTATAGGAGATGGTGTAGGTATGGTGCATGTACAGTAATAGTTGGCTACATTGAGGATTCAACTATCAAAGATAACAAAGGAAAAGGAGAAATGAAAACATGTTTGGTGTATAGAATGTAAGACATAAGGACACTGAAAGGAAGAGTGTCCAATCTTCGTGCAGTATATGGCCACAGGAGCATTGAATCCATTGGCAGGAGGGTTAGGGTACTGTAATATATGTAATACATGGGGGAATCATTCGGCTGCTTTTCCCCTACTGCATAAATATTAAAGCACCTTGAGAAATTTATTCTGTAATTTTTGTAAATCAGTAGGACATGATGAGAAATCCTTTTGTGCATCTGACTTGATGAGAGAGTGCACTTCGAATGCCTACGGAATTCAGAAGGAAAATTTAGTATCAGAAGAAGGAATCCCACAATATAAAACTCCAAGAGGATTTAATCATGGTGTATGTGGAATTTTTTTCAGAGATCGAGGATGTGGTGGATTTGGTCGAGGAGGCAGAGGACTGATAATTTGTTACATCTGCAATCAACCGGGACATTTAGCAAGAGACTTCCCAAATCCTTGCACAAAATGTATGTATTTCAGGGCCTTGGATCCTACAACAGAATACTGTCCTAAATTGACATAAAATTGGAAGGAGAGAGGGAATCAGAACCAACATCAAAACTAGAACCAAAACCTATAGATGATAGTAGATGAAGAACATGACGATCAGCCAAAGGTAGAAGTTGTTGTGCGTGGTGGAACGAGAACTGGACCAGATGCAACATAGAAAAGAAAGGGAGTAGAACAATGGATAAGAAAACAAATTGATCCCATGCCAGCATTCAACCCATAGGAAGGAAATGAGACTTATAAGCAAGCAAGGAAAGAAAAATTAGTACCAGAATGGATAGCTTCAATGTCAAAGACACCACCAATATACGATATATCATTGGTGTATGATCGCATTATTCTAGACAGAACAGTAGATAAGGCAAATACTTTTAAGTAATTTCTGAAAAGTTGTTTAGAATTGATGTAGGATGAGACAGTGTTGAATACACTGTGTAGGGTAATTTATCAATTTACACCCGAAAAAGAAGCACCTACAACACAGAAAGAAATGAACCAAGTCCTGCGCAAGAAGAGGACAGAAAGAGAATTTATATTAAGTGCACAGATAGGAGGATATGACATGGATAATGTCATCTTGAAATTAGGATCAAACGTCAATGTTCTCCCAAGATAGACATGGGAAATGATAGGGAGACCAAAGCTAGTATGGTCGATTTTCCAATTGAGTTTGGTTAACTAGTATAATATAATACTGATTGAGAGACTGGCAGGAGTACATGTGAACATAGATGGAGTGCATAGTGTTGCTAATTTTGAAGTCATCGATGTTGTGGATAACAGTCAGTTGTATCCCACTTTTATTGTACTATATTGGGCCTTTGAAAATCAGGATATTATCAACCAGAAGAAAAGAGAGATGATTTTTGAAGGAGGCTTAAAATTCACTATTCCATTAGACCCCGTGGAGGCAAGAAGATATGTGGAGCCCACAAGAAAGGAAATTGATAACTTATATAATATGACAGTGTGCATGGATGACTACGTCAGTCCCACTAAAGATGGTGTGCTTAGTTGGAGAAGCATAATATCTTGCGCATCAGACTTGGAGGAAGGACTTAAACATCAGAAGCATCAACTAGAAAGTGTTCACACATTACTCGCTCTTTGCATTAGATTAGAACATAGATACGTGATACGCCAAAATTCGATGGATTAACTTCCATAAGTTCTTTTTTTAATGAATTTGAGTTGTAGATACTTGAACAACAAATATTTTTATCATTAGAGGTTTCACTGAGAGAAACCCTAGCGAAATGGTGGGAAACCCACAAGGAAGGGATATAGGATTGGTAACAGTGAAAAAGGATCATGCAAATCAAGTTTGGGACAAAGGGTAATATGCCCAAGTATACAGGCATGAGAAATATGAAATACCATGTGGCATGATGTATGACAGCTTGGAAGAAAGTGTCAAAGCAGGAATGGATGCACAGGTTCATAAATACGTTGGATATAGTTCCTAGGAATTGGTACTCATCACTAGAAGTACGTAGGGGAATGACAAACTGGGAGGAGCTCATCCAAAAATTTAAGGTAACATTCACTTTTGAAGTTGAGTCACCTTTAGTTGACGCGGTATTACAATTCATTAGAGGCAAAAATTTTATCAAATAAGGACAATTACAATTAGTACCTACATATAGTGCACACACAGAGTCTGCGATAGAACATGAATTATTGGAATGTTATAACATTATTGAGGATGAAAAAGATGAAGAAGACCCAAGAAATATATAGGTACCAGAAATTGAAGTGGAGTGCGACATAGAAGGTCCAAAACTTGAATATGATGCATACACGAAGCCCTTAAGAGTACAAAAAGTGAACATTGGCATGGAGGAGAAGCCAAATTTTGCAAACATTGGGGATTATTGGAATGATGAGACCATAGAAAAGATTGCAGAATTATTGTGTGAATATCAAGATATTTTTCCAACCACCTTTTCAAAGATAAAGGGGATGGTTGGAGAATTAGGTGAGATGAATATTCCATTGAAACCATATGTTAAACCAGTGTGATAGAGGCCTTGCAGGATAAATCCAAAAAACAAGGAAAAAGTGAAAACATTACTTGATAGGATGATAGAATTTGGTATAATTGAGCCTGTCACAGAATTAGAATGGATAATTCCAATGGTAGTACAAGATAAGAAAAAAGGAGGAATAAGGATTTTCATATCTGAGTTGAATGATGCATGCCTACATGATCCATTTCCAACACATTTCATGGATAAGGTATTAAAGAATGTAGGAGGACAGGAGGAATATTCATTCGCAGATGGATTTTCAAGATACCATCAGATAAATATTGAGCTAGAAGACAAACACAAGACAACATTTTTGATGGAGTGGGGAAGCTACCAGTACACAATGATGTTGTTTGGGTTAAAGAATGCACTTGATGTATGTTACAGTGGTTGTCATAGAATTTAAGGAGTTTATTCATTAGTTTCTTGAAGTATACCTAGATGATTAGATTGTCTTTATCCTATTGAAATATCACATAGAAAATTTAAGGTTGATGTTTGATCGATGTAGACAATGTCATATTTCGTTAAATTTGAAGAAATGTATTTTCGGTGCACTGTTCGGGATATTGTTAGGCCATGTAGTATGCAAGCAAGTTCTGTTAGTTGATATAGCCAAGATAGCAACAATTTTTAATTTACCACCATATAAATCAATGCAAGAATTGAGAATGACATTGCGTCATACAGGTTACTATCGGAAATTTGTTAAAGGTTATGCGCAGATTACAACCCCAATGGAGAAGTTATTGAAGAAAGAAGCTAATTTTTAGTGGAACGAAGACTGTCAGAAGGGTATGGATGTATTGAAATAGAAGTTAGTAACTACGCCCATTCTGGTACTCCCATACTGGTAGAAAGAGTTTCACTTCCATGTGGATGCATCATGAATAGCACTTGATGCAGTGTTAGCCCGGCCTAGGGAAGGTGAGTTAGATCATTCGATTGCATTTTTTAGTAGGAATTTGTCGAATGATAAGAAAAATTACATAATGATAGAAAGGGAAGGTTTATCAATGGTCTATGCTTTGTGGAAGTTTATACATTATCTTTTGGGATCCCACTTCAAGATGTATAGATATCATTATGCACTCAGATATCTAGTGAACAAACTAGTGTTGGGGGGGAGGATCTACATATGGTTGTTATTATTCCAAGAGTATGATTTTGAATTTATCATGAAGATAGGAAAATTGAATGTAGGACCAAACCATTTGTTGTGGATTCTGACAAGAGAGGATGTAGGTAACCTAGACGATATCCTACCAGATGCGGAATTGTTTTCAGCCAATATGGTAGACAATTTGTTTGCATAAATTTTCAAATACTTAAGCACAGGAGTGGCTCCATCTGACATGATGGTATCCTAGAAGAAGCAACTAGTGGTCATATCATATGATTACCAGTTGATCATAAGAAACGTATATAATTTAGACATCGATGGGATATTGCGAATATGTGTACTAGAACATGAAAGACCCATGATTTTAGCATAATCACATGATGGAATTGTAGGAGGACATTATGCAAGAAAGGTGACAGCGTAGAAGATCTTATGCATAGGGATATGGTGGCGTACCCTCCATAAGGATGTGAAGAAATATTTCCAAAACTGCGAATGGTTGTCAGAGAGTAGGAAGACCATCATGAAGGGATGAGATTCCCTTGAATCTGCAAGTTATCTTACAAGCATTTGACAAATGGGCAGTGGATTTTGTCTAACATATTAACCCACCAACAAGAATAATAGGAGCCAGATACATTATTACCATGACAGACTACTTAAACATGTGGGAAGAAGTAGAACATGTTACATATTACAGCATAGAAACAGCTACGTGATTCTTGTTTGAGAACATAGTTATAAAGTTTGGGTGTCCTAAAATACTTATGAGCAACCAGGGGACTCACTTTCTAAAAAAAAGAATTGCATCATTAACAAAAGTGTTACATATACAACATCATAAGAGCACCCCATATCACCCACAATCAAATGGAATGGTGGAGGCCTTTAACAAGATACTGGAAAATGCACTAACCAAGGTGTGCAACGTAGGGAGAGATGAATGGTATTTAAGGATCCTTGCTTTACTCTGGGCTTACAGAACTACAAGCAATTAATTGAAAGGAAAAACACCCTTTAAGTTACCATTTGGTCAAGAAGCAGTCATTCCCATGGAATTTCTTATACTGAGTCTGTGCATTGTGGCAATGACAGTTCTTACATATTCTGGAGCAGTAAAAGAAAGGCTATCACAATTATTAATACTAGAGGAAGATTTCTCTATTATAGGTTTCCATCAGCAAGTATAGAAGGCATGAGAGAAGGCATGGAATGATAGACACATCAAGTAGAAGAATTTATAGACATGGGATATACTACTCCTCTAGGACAAAAAGTTTTTACAACACCCAGGAAAGCTCAGGACACATTGCTTAGGACCATATGTGATCAGACATGTGACTAATGAAGGAACTGTTAAGCTAGAGTAGTTGGATGGACAAGTTGTAGAAGGACTGGTGAATGGGATCCATTTGAAACCATATAGGGATGGTTGTCCTTCCGCACACTAGAGAAGTTGCGCAGTTTAAAATTGTATCATAGTGTACTATAGGAAGGAAAATATAGAAAGAGAAAGAAAAGTAGAAAAAAGTATGAAATGGAAGAGGTCTGATGTTGATGAGGTAAAGAATTTTTGGTTATGCATAAACAGGTGAAGTAGGAAATTGTCGCAAATAAGACATAAATACAGATAGAAGCAATAGCATAGAGAGACATGACTGTGTATATGAAACCTAAGAATACTTCAACCCACCACATGATAGGACATGCAATAAAGAGTTATCATGGCAGTGAAATATTTGTATCGCATACCATTAAATGTAGAAGATCTTGACCGATTGCCAAATCAAACAAAGAACGCGCCGAATATATAGAGTAATGGATCCATAAAAGAAACCAACCATGAGTGGATTATACATAGAGTTTAGGCATGAAAGGAGTGCATAGTCATCATTAAAACTGACGGGAAAATAATTCGAAATTGACTTCAATCGAATGACAGCGGGAACGAGTGTGACAAATATTTGTACAGGTTGGCCAATTCGGACTGGAATATTCCAAAGGAAAAAGTATTGTTGCAGGCCATGAGTATAATTACACTCAAATAAGATTGAAAGTAAGTATTTATAGAGCTATCTCACTATAAAATAAGTGGAAAGGGAAATCCATTGGTTCTTATCCATTTGAGATAGGAAGAAGAGTCGAGTGTCGGATAGAATATGAGCATAGTGCAGAGAAAGAACGGAGGGTAGAGGAGATGAGTAGAGTATAGAAGAGGACAATGGTACCACCTAAAGCCACAGTACAAAGTTATGAGCATACTACAGTGTTGGACCAAGAATAATTCCTGTGAACAGTAGTAATCAACCCCAGTCTAGCGAACTGTCCCAGAACTAGACTGCATAGAAAAGAAGGAAACACAAAAGCACCATAGAAGTGAAATGAACCAGTGGTGCATCCAGAAGGAGAACAGGAACATGAAGAACATAGAAATATTTTTTTTTCCCAGCAAGAACCTGGGTATGGTGACAATCATGATACTTGAGAAATAAGAAAACCATCTACCGAAATTAAAGAAGGAATTTAGGAAGGAGTTACACACTTATTCAACTCCATCATTATCTAGAGAGAACACATTAAGTTATCAAGCAGCACGTAGACTGTAGGAAAAATTTGGTAATATGGCACCTGCAATAGAGAAGGCGACCTTTGACATATTGGAAGTAGGCCTGAGTGGCTTGGGACGATCCATGGGTGAGTATTGGGGGGATGTTGGAGAGGCATTTTGGATAATCTCTAGGATCTATTCCAGAAGGATACAAAAGGGTAAAAGGAAGTTAGAATATGGGCCAGAGCGTGAAATGGAAGAATACTTCATGGATTCAAAGAGCATGATAAAAGGATGCATGATGGAGCAACACACATAAGGTTAAAAATAGGTATAAACTGTAGGGTTTGGGGACACTTTGTTCTCTTTTGTAACGGGTTTTGTGGGACACTTTGTTCACTTTTGTAATGGGTTTTGGGGGAAACGTTGTCCTCTTTTTTAACGGGCTTATCCCTATTGGTATATATAAATATGTAAGAAAGGAAATATTAGGAAGGGATGCATGAATAAGAATGTGATAGTGCATGTAAGTTGCAAATGATCTATGGGTTAAGGGAGTTGAGCAAAGTAAGAAATTTGTAGTATGTCTAAGGAGTGAACTCACACTGCAACAGAATAGCTAGGAAGGTTTGGGATAATATTACTATTGCATATTTTATAGCGCAATGCACAGTTGTAAGAAATCTATTAATTAAAAATGTAAGAATACATTCATTGTGGACGTAGCCCAAGTTGGGTGAACCACGTAAATCTGTGTGTTATGGTGTGTTTGTAATTTATGTTACTTTATAATTCATGTTGAATGAATGGATCATATATGATATTGTAATTTTTCACATATATTATGTTTTATAACAAAGTAATTGTTATCTATGAGAACTGCACATGTAATTAAAGGATTTGAATGATGCCTCACTTCCCCTTAGCACTGCAGAACCTTGGCTCCTACAGCCCCTCTAGATGCCTCGAGTGAGACTTCACTTTCTCTGCAGGTGATGCTGAAAGGGATGGTACCTAAGGGTTTTGTTGGTATTTGACTAATTAACCTTGGGTCTTCCCCCTGCACACCAACAGTGTGCCAACCAAAACAATGAAAGAAAAGACCCAAGTAAGGGAATATGTCTCTAGGGAAGTAGTGAAAGAAAAGAACCCTTCAAGATTAAGTGCGATAGTGATATGGATTAGGGTTACTTAATGTATTATGGTGTCATTGAGTTAATTTCTATGAGTGCCTTTGTGGAGGGTGTGTTTTCTCTTGAGTTACCAATTTCTAGGCGCTATATTTTTCCAAACCCCTGAATCTGCCTTTTTATTTGTCCTCTTATCATATTTGCAAGTCCCCTTTATAAGGTTTCAATCTATAGCATCAATAATTTGGGACTGGAGCAAATGTGGAAAGAGTAGAGATAAATTTTGGACTAGATTTTGAGAGTCCTTTGCTATTCGTTATTTCTTTCTTTAGCATTTATTCTTCTTTTTCTTAGCAGCTATAATCAACCTCTGGGACTTCATCCTCTCTTCTCATGTTAGAATGGATAATGACCCATTACCAAAGTTTAATACATTGTGATAGCCTCTAGGATGAAAGTGTTAAGTATGGAAAGGAAATGGAACGTTATTATTTTCAAGGCCCCCCAATAGTACCCCTTTTCCCTAGGCAGTGACAACACAGGACTAAGGCATAGATGTTGAAAACCAAGGTGAAACAAGGAAATAAACATAACTTCTTGAGATACTGATCCATTATCCAAATTCAACCAATTATCCTCATCCACATTCCTAGTATATTAAGCACAACACTTTGCATGAAATAAGGACTAAAATACCTCATGGTGACATTGGCTTACCATCTCCCATACACTGATTTGACTAGATGTGATGAGCTTGGATGATCTAAAGAAAAAAGAGGAAATTTGAGGGGGGTTGTTAGGATGTTATTTATGGACATGTTAATCATCATTGTGGTAAATATCATTGTCTTCATTGTGGGTCATGAGACATGATCTCCTCTTGTTAACATCTGGCTCCAACATGGGCACATGTGTTGAATGTAGAGTGCATGAGAACCTCAACATATCTATTTATACAAGACCTACAATCCTGCACCCACTTCTAACAACACTAGCACTTTAGTAGTAAAGACCGGATGATGTGATCCATCGGGGTTAGTAGTAAATCAAAAGTCATGTTGGAAAGAAAAATTTCACTACAACTATACATGATAAAGTAATGATAAATAATTCAAGTTCCTAACATGGATGCATGATATACAATTGATAATGTAATTTGTTTTCATATGCAATATCATGCAAAGTTATACTAACATGGATGCATGATGCAAACATATATACAAATGAAAATGTAGGATACAAATGACCTACCTACACTACCTAATCTAAGATATAATCAGCAAGTATCCTCCCCAATATGGGGTTTGAGAAGGGATCCACTAATGGGTAGTGGCAATCACCTTCCCTCTAGTGTGGATATATATTAGAAATCATCGACGGACTTATTTTCAATCTTGTAGGGGAATAGCCATACTTTATCACACTTTTTGCATGTATTAGGTTGGACCTTCCTCTTCTCTCACATTATTACCATATTTTCTTATTTATAATCCTCCTCCCTGGGATAAATCGTTTCTTGACTTGGATTGATGTCTTGCTTCAAGGGAAGGGGGTGGGACTTTGTTGTAAGAATATCGGCTTGGTTATTTTTACTTAACTATCATTTATCACTTTTCTTCAATATTGTGATGGAGCTCACAACTTTTTCATTGTATTTGTCGAGTTGCTTCTAATAGTAAACCATTTTGGGCCATACTATATCACCAATATCATCTTCTTTGATGAAAGGAATATCATCCAATTCAAATTCAAGAGGGGAATCTTCATGTTGGTCTTCTTCTAAGGGGATATCATCTTCAAGGTCACTATCAACATATTCAAAATGGGTTTCTTTCCTTGGTTGGTTATATATAAAAACATGCACTTCATTTCCCACGAGTATAGTAGAATAAGAAAATTCCATATGTAAGGTACCACCTAATGTTGCACCCCACTTCCTAGATAAAAGCATCCCCTTAGTTTCAGGTATATCAACAACTACAATGGCCATCACAAAAACTATTTTGGGGTATCTTGCAAGGAGAACTTCTAAGTTTTCTATCAAACCATATGCACTAATATCCTTGGAATCAATTCCACAAAAACTCCCATAAGTTTTCATGATTTTCAGGCCCAACTGTATCATCACTATTAAATTCATTATGTTTGTAGATGCCCCAGAGTCCACCATATAGTTGTGGATCCATTTATTATTTAAATCTAGGAAAATGAAGAAAGGTGGATGGTATTCACAATATCTTCTACATTGGTTTACTTGTATCAATATAGGGGGGTCTCCAGGTTCTCCTTGTACCTTAAGGAATCTCTTAAATTTATTTCTCATTGAAGGAATCTTAATCATCTCCATGAGAGGTACCAGTACATTTACCTTTTCCAAGATACTACTTATGTTAATATTCAAGTCTATTTCATCATTCCTTGGAAATGTTGTTTGAGGAGGAATATTATCTTTGGGTGGTGCAGGTGGTCCTAACCAAGGAAATATATGGTCATTGAGAGGGCCTTAAAGCGCATTCTTTTGTATATCATAAACTTGCATCTCTTTCTTCCTAAGCCTCTCTCTTTATTCCTCGTCCATTTGGCTCAAAATTTCCATCCTCTCCCTCCTAGAAGCCTCTTTCTTTCCTTCCTCAAGTTGTTCTTGGGTCACATTTAAATTCTCTTAGGAAGATATAGTGAATATAGAGTCCAAGGTATCAATAAAATTCATGTGGTCAAGTCCCCCATCATTATTCCTTGGGCACTCATGTTCCCAATGTGCATCCTCACAAGGAAAAAATCAAGGAGTCTTTTCTTGGTCTATAACAATAGTAGGATCTAAGGTATTAGGTACTCTTTGCTCATGTGTAGGCCTAGGTCTCCATGACTGTGTCTACCTTTGGGGTTGACCCTTGTAAGGAGGACTCATATTTTTTTTTTATACCCTTTCCAAGTTTGTAGTCTTGTTCATCATCAAGGTTTGGTTTTGAGTGAGGTTTTTTATTTCTTCTTCTATCATGTGGGCCCATGGAGTTTTTATCTCTTGGGTTGTCTCGGTATTATACAATGCTCTTTGCTTGTTATCGGATTTGGTCCTTGGGGCATAGAAATATTTAACCTTAAAGGAGTAAATATTAGCGTAAATCCTCACTGATAATTCTCAATTTTATTCAAGATTCTTTGGGAGCTTGTCTTTGAGCATGAACCCAAAATGTCCTAGAAAGGAATTGGTAAAGAGGAAAAGAAGATGTTCTCTTCCGGGGAAAATATTGCTAGGAATGTTTTGAAGAAACTTCTCAAATATAATATCAAACTCTTTGACAGTTTCATTCTATTTATTTATTATTTCAGTAAGTGTCAGGTTCCTTTTGGCACAAGGGTGAGAAAAAGGAGCTCCCTTAAATATCTAGTTAGGCTATCCAGAAAGCAGAGAGAGAGTTAGTTGGTTAGTGGCTCAACTAACATAAAGAGACAAGAAATAAACAACAATGAAAAAAATATGAACTAAGAAAACAATAACTTGAAATGAATGCACAAAGAAAACATAAGAGAGATATACCAAGTAAACTAATCTTTGAATTGATACTCCTTGGAGAAATATGGGAACTTATGAGTCCCCTCTTCCTCCTTCGGAAGGATCTTGAGTCCCCAAATACAAAGTCTTCTTTCTACTTTCAATGGCTAACAAAAAAAATGGTTAAGAAAAGAGTGATAGAATACTCAAGAGGAGAGAGCTATAACACTTGTTATGGATTCCCAAAGATTTCTAAGAGGAAGATGGCTTCCCAAAGCTAAAAATGAGTAGTATAACAATACTCAAATGCTTCTTCTTTTTTTGCATACAATGGCCCTTTATTTATAGGAGGATGTGAAGATTTTTCTTAACTAGTTCCAAATGTTAATGGGAGGCCTTTGGAGGTACCTCCCATCCTTTTCAGTGATCCCAAGGTGAAATTTGGGGGATATTTTGGGTATGGACGAGATTCCTTCATCCCAAAAATGGTTTAGACCCAAACAAACTCATCAATGCATCATTTCAGTGTCTATGTGAGTCTTTCAACTATCAGTCATTCACTGTGCACATCATACATCGTATCATCCTTCCCGGATGTGTGTATGTGGATTTGGTTGAATGTGCGTGGATTTCTAGAACCAATTTTACATAGTTTTTATCATTTCCTTTCCAAACTGAGTGTAATACCTTCATGAATAATGGTCGTATGTTGTGTTTGTGTTAATTATTTATTCATCCATTGTTTGTATTTGTAGTGAGCCATTTTTCGGTGATAACAAATTCCCCCTGATGTGTGAGGTTAGGAGCATACGTATATCTGAAATACATCATAGTTTCTTTTGGTGATGATGACATTGTGTATAAAGTGAGAAAAACTAGACTTGAAGAGTTTTGGAAGTCATGTGTCAAAGGGAGACAGGATAGAAGATCAGTACAAAGTGTGCTAAAAAAAAGTGTTTGTACAAATGAGGAGGGCATTCCCCATGCTCATATCATGAGACCATAAAGAGATAGTAGTAATTGAACTGGTTGACGAATGAGATATCTGCAGTGCCCTCAAGGGTGTGAAAAATGATAGATGACAATTATGATGATTGAATTGGCTCTGAATTGGGTGGTGAAGGATTCAAAGGAATTGATGGAATAATCAAATTTAGAGGTCTTCAGCCACCACTAAAAACTACAATGATCGCAAAGTAATATCCATCGTAACATGAGATTGTGTTGTAGTCAAATGTCATGGGGATCAATAACATCAAAGAGAAATTAGGACTCTCTCTGTCATGTCTGAGGATACTCATTGTCAATGTAATGAGATCCAAGATACTATCACTTTTCTGTAAATTTGTTTATGTCAACATGAAAAGTAACGTGATGATAAGAATCAAAAGGGCTTCTAGATATCTAGTGTGATTTGTTAGCGCAAGTTTGATCAGATTAGGGTCCTTCTGAGGTTACCAAAAAAAGGTACTGAGTAGTCTAGAGTGTTGGCATTTTCATCTCCTCTGAAGAGAAGAAGTCTCACCTGAAGCGTTGCTGAGACAACTAGATAGGGAAGGGCAAGGAAAAGACTTAGGAGGATTCACATAACCTTCTAGATTCATATTGTTCTTGCGCAATACATATATCTACCAAACAAATCTAAACTCATGTGTGCAAGAACAATACCTACTTATGTTGTGAACAAGCATGTAAACACAGATCCATCATGTGGAACTTATAAACCATAAATAAGTATTGTAATGCATGAGTAAAACGTAGAAAGACACAACATATTTTGAAAATTTAGATCCTTCTTCATATTATCTTCAGATGTTTCTTCATTTACAAACTTAGAGATACATAGTAGCACTCTGTTACAGACTCCTAGATATGGACTCAGGTCATGGAGCTCTAACTCCAAAAATGGTGTACAGATTACATTACAGACTCGGAACCCGACTTAACCCAACTAACAACAGCTATGACATCAACCTAATAGTAAGGGAAAGATCGAAATGAACATAATCACAATTCATTCAAACAATAACAACAACTGAACCCTTTTACAATCATGTCCATTCCTATATATAAGCTAGGTTGTGCCGTTTTCCTTGCCTTGCACGCTTTCTTGTTCTGTTGCAACTACTTTTTCTTTGTTGGCATTGCGATGTCCTTTTCGCAACTGATTTATGTTTCTTTTTCTTGTTCTCTTGTCCAACTTCTTCTTCATCTTGCGCAAACCATACTAGGCCAAAATTGGGACTTTAATCCTTCTTGCACAACTCCTTATCCAAAAATGAAGGGCCCAATAGGCTCTGACCAGAATTCTTGACTTACCCTCAAGTCAAGTACTCGGCTCTTTCGAAGATTCTAGGAGAAACTGTTGTTTTCCCTTTTCCTCCTTCTCCTCTTTATTTTTCTCTTCTTCTTGCGCTTTCTCTTCTTCTGCCTCTTCAAATGAAGGTCCCAACTCTGGGACCAACTCCAAGGCTGCTTCTTCACTCCTTTAAATCTTCCAACTTTATCCCACCACTTCCTGGAAGGGAGTGATGCCTCTGCTATGAACGGTTAGGTTGCCTCTATAATACATCCCTTTGGCTTGGATGCGACCAACTAGTTCCACTCAAAATCTGTTGTTGCATCAACTTGATGCATCTACATGTACATTGTCTGAATGATAGGTCAGAAGTTGTGCAACTCCTTATTTGCTATGGATTGTGCCTTAAAGAGGGAATCCAGTTCATTGTCCGCATGTTGGATCTTATTGAACTTTTGTTGTTGCTCCAGCGGATCCATCATGGCCGAAAATTCTTCATTCAGCACCTAGATTTTGGTGTGCACATCCTCCAAGGTTTGGTTGCATATAGACATGATTCCCATCCAATCATTGACTTCCCTTAAAATACTTGTGCACTCAGTTGTGCACTTATGTAGTGCATATCGGGCATTGTTGCCTTCCAGCACTACCTTTTTCATTTGCTCCTGCAGCTTCTAGGGCTACTACTTTGCTTCTTTTTGAGTCTTTCACAACTGCACTTCCATATGCTCAGCATGAATGGCCAGTTGTGACCATGCTCCTTGGAGCAGCTCAATTTGATGCTCTAGCTCTCTTGCATTCCTGGCTTCAGGTAGTTGGGGTGGGACCTTCTGAATTTCTGACCAGGCTTTAGCAATTTTTTCCTACACTCTTTCCAGTCTGCGCTCGACCTGGATCTTTGCATGTGCTTCTTGTGTCTTGCATGCATGCGCAAGGAGTGCTTCCTCCCTTGCATTCTTGGAAAACCTCTCAGCCTGTTGGAGCCTCTGCTCTAGTTGATCAGTGGATTCTCTCATCAGTCCAAACAAGTGTGTCGTTGGCCACTATGCAAGGTCAGCAGATGAAGGGGTTGCATCTCTGGTTGCTCGAGTCTGCAGTGGAAGTCCACTAGCCATTGAATGCTCTAAGCGGGTCTCTACCTCCTCCTTTGTTGATGGTCCTGGCGCAAGCCTCAACATTAGTGCTGAGGGAAAGAGTGTCAAAACCTTTGTTTTGTCCATGCAAAGTTGCAGAAACTTTGTGCATTGTTGAGGATTCTAGAGAAACAACTCCATTTGGTCCTGCGCAGATGTCACGCTCTACCCAGAAGTTGACTCAGGTTCCTTCTGAACCTCTAGTATTTCCTTCCCTTTACTTGTGTCGGCTCCCTACATTGTGTTTCCCTGACCACCCTCAACCTTGGTCATTGAGGGGATGTGCTGGGTACTTTGAGCTTGCGGCACCTCCACCATTTGGGTGTCCTTTTCTGACACAAAAGGCACAATATTTTGGTCCTGGGTGTCCGGGTTCAAACTAGTCAGATGTAGGCTCTGCTCTAGTACTTCAGGTTTTGGGCCAGAAACTTCTGGCCTTTGCTCAAATAACTCTTGGTTTGCTCCTAGGAGTTCTCACTCCGCTTTCCTTGGGGGATTGAGCTGCATCGGCAATGGATCTGTGGTTTGGGGTGGGATGGTGGTTTATGGGGGTGGCGACCATGGTTGTGGTGATGAGGGGTGTTCATTGATGATGGTGGATGGAAAGGTGTCAGGCTCAGGTTCATCCTGAATATGGATGACAGGGGTTTCTCTTACCACTAAGTGAGTGTGAGGGATGGCAGATGAAATTGTTTGGGGGTTTAATAATTTACTCGGCGAGACACCAGTTCTGATCTTCTTCGCCATTGGCTATGTGTTGAATTTGGCACTCAAGATATTTTTGACATCTTCACCTGTCAACACGGATTTATTTGGCAGCTATGGGAATATCGACAACATTTTTTTCTTGCACTCCAATGGTTGTGTCTCATATTCCTCCTCATAGTTTGACTATGCATGAGCTTCATAGTATTTATGCATGTAAGATATAATGCATCCCTGACTTGTTCAGGTTGTGTTTAACCCCTGGCCATGACATTACCTCTTTGTCGAAGGCCTCCTCGTCCAGGTAGAATAGCATCAACCTCGAATGGAAGAATTCCCTGTTAACATGCCTCGTCCATACAAACATATGATGTTGGTTCATGATGAAAGCAATGTTCCTCGCGTTGCATTTGAGGAGATCTTGTGGAATGCACAAACTTTTCATTGCATCGATCAGTAAGTTGTACCACTTGGAGAACATCGCATTTTTGAAGGTTGTGTTCTCCAAGTCTGCCCTGGAGTGACATGGCTCAAACATATTTGTCATATGACCCTTGTCTACTAGCGCTAAAAGTCTTCCAGTGGGTGGCATCCACTTGAACATCGCAAATGCCACCAACAGGTAGTTGTATGTGAAGGTCCCTCCCTTCTCCTGGCCTTCCTCACAAGCCACGACTAATTCCTCCAATAGGTAACTGCACCAATTGAATACAGTGCCATTGGCGCAGAAGTTGGCCACTAACAATGCATCCAGCGTGCATTCTCCCTTTTAGTATAACATCATAACCTTGTTGGCTATGATGTAACAATCAGTCCTGACTCTCTCTAGTAGTATAGGGTCAATTTTAGTTTTGAGCCCCCCCCTCTGCATGTGGAACCTTTCATAGAGGTTGGGCTCCCCTTTCTTTTTTCCATGCTTGTTGGGACCCTGGAATCCCTTCGACACATCCTCACCTTCGAGGGATAGTCTAGTGAGTTGATGTATGTCCTCGGTGTGGATTGGATACTGCCTATCCATCTAGAGACTTTTTTCATGCACCCTATTGATCAAGAACTTGGTGCACCGTGCAACTTCACCAGTGGTATCGAACACTAGTAAGTCTTTGAGGTTCGTAATGGTTTAGTTGAATATGTTGATGAATTCAGGCCTGGGCACAAACTGCATGTCTCCCAAATCGTCTGGAGCGATAGTCCATAACACGTCTATGTTCATCTGGGGGAACAATACTTGGTCTATCAATTCAATATCAAAGAGCTTTACCTTCTCCACCTTCCCCTTTAGATCACATACAATCTTGACTCGGGGGTTGCAGGGCTCGTCTGGTACTGCGACTTTGGACATGGTGCTTCGGCTTCTTTTATCTCTCGGCATTATGGGCTCCAATTTATCTGCAAATTCTATGGTGAACTAAGGATTGGGGATCAAAACTACAGGTTTCTTGACTGCATAGGCTTGCTCACTCTACAGAGTTTGGAAATTGATAAATTCTTTGAAACCATTGCATTCTATGATGAGTTCTTAGAGCCTTATACTCGGGCCTAGTTGGCAATTTCAGTAATAATGTTTGTTCATCATGACCCTATGGATGCAACTTGGATCTGATTTGTCCAATGAGATGGGTTAACGGGGTAAATCCGATTGGGTGATTATGGCATTTATTGTGCAAGTTGGAAAAGGATGTGGCCAATTTCAAACCTTTCCATTTGATGGGTGGGAATCTTGGTGCGAATATTGATGGAATCTTCATGTATTGCGGCTTTATGGCTTAATTGAATTCATATGGGGCTCTGTAATAGCAATAAAGTGTTAGAAAAACAAGATCGGGGAGCAATAAAATAAAACAAATGCTGAAACAAAACACAGAAGATACACAATACAATAGAGACACAGATTTACGTGGTTCACCCAGTGTGGGCTACATCCACCAGAGAAATTGCAAGGTCCTTCATTTATTATTATCCATCATAT
>JASDQU010372255.1:16780-38506 GCA_032191745.1 Picea mariana | reverse complement strand
GAGACCAAGATCCTAGAATGCAATTTTTCCTAGAATGCTTTTTCATTTCAAAATGTAAATGAAAACTACTAAAACTTTCAAGGAAAAATCCTAAAAGGAACTTTGGAATCATAACTCTTTTCTTTTATAACAAAACATCCTAAGCTACTAACACCAAACAAACATGCATAGTAAAATGCAAATGTAGTTAATGAACTACATCAAAAAAAAATTGACTTTTATATGCTTAGAAATGAAAATAGCAAGTAACTATATTTTTTAATTTTTTAAAAAATAATCAAGGGAAACAGATGACAGACCAAAGATTGACACAGACCCTAAACCACTGCTTGAAATCAGGGATTCACTGGAATCCACGGGAGGACCTAAATCTCACAAGTTCACCCTTAACCTTGACAAAAAACAAAAAGAGATAAAGAAACAAAAGGATTATTTACAAGTTCCAAGATAATATGAGCCTTGAACCTAGCCAAACACAGTCAATAGTGACCCTAGAAAAACTCAAGAAGACCTGAGAAGCCAAGAGATTCCTAAAAGGAAAGAAAATTGTTTTGAAAAAACTCTTCTATATGACAGAGATGCATGCTTAGCATAATCAACATGTGTATGTATGATGGTTTTCTATAATGAAGAACATGTATGTACATGGGATGAGTATATAACAGGGCATGTACACTGCTGAAAATTTTCAAAAAAGAAAAATATTCAGATAGGGCACTCAACTTAGGAACTCTGGTAAGCACCTATAAGGAAACCAGAGACCCAAAAAGACTCAAAAAAGTTAAACAAATAGGAATTCAATCCAAATAAAAGATATCCTAAAAAATACCCTAGAGAGACTCCCCAGTGGAGTCGCCAATTTTTCTATGGGGAAAATCCCCCTAATCTGGGTCTAGCGACTAGATAGAGCCTTGACACCCTAAAAGACAGAAAATATTCTATTATATCCCAAACCACACACAACCTTATGATAATTAAGGGAAGATAAATAAGATAGAAATGTGTACCTTAAGTCCTTAAGACTGATGTCAATCCCTTCTTATTGTTGTATGTTTCAAGACTGCAGGACTCCTCCAAAAGTTGGCCTAAAACAATGCTTACAGAACAATCTAAGACAACATATGCTTAATTATCAAGATTATCTAAGGAGTTAGTTACTCATGAAAATATTCACAAACATAAACACATAAACATAAGATCTGGGATAATAACTTTTATCTTTTATTAATAACAAAATTGGAGGTTACAACCTGAACTTTGTTGGCTCTGCTCCATGAAACTTGTGTAGGTTCCTCTACTATGTCTCCATGTGAAATATTCCCAATGAAATATTCACCACCAACATGCCAATACAAGGGGAAAGGATGGATGGTATAAGAAATATGGATGGAAGGGAATGATGAGGATAAAACTCAGAGAAAAATACAGAAGGCTTAAGGAACAAGGGAGAAAATTTGGCAGAGTTCTCTTGCCTCTAGTTTGATATATCCAAATGACCCCCTATGGCCCTATTTATATGAGAAAATGATGGTTAATTCATTGTTAGAAGGGATACAGGAGGTAAGATGGTTGTAAAACCTAAGATAGCACATAAACTCTACCGGAAAGCATGAATTTTATATTATTTTGTCACTTTTTAGAGTACATGTGTGTTTTTAGTAGTGCAGCAAGTGTATGTACGTTGGATTTCAGGTATGCAGCTAGTGTATGTACGTGCTCTTCCTACGCAACAGGGAACGTATTCCAAGCAAAAAGTTGTTTTTTGAGAATAACTCCATCAAAATGGGTTGGCAGATGTATGAATAAGTGGGCCAACATCAAGGATGCATAGAAGTTGCATTTTGAATTATATTAGTATATTGGATTCAGTTTGTAAGCTCTATGTTGGATGGGTCTTGCTTCTAGATTCAAAGGGATCTTCATCTCTCCTAGATCTTCTTGTAACCCCTTCATATTTGAGAATGTTGTTGGGAATAAGTCATTGTATTCGCACAATAATTTTGTGATCATTTCTATTGTTTGATTATCCCAATAGTCTCCAATATTGGCCATCTTTGGGTTTTCTATAGTTCCAATGTTTACCCTATTTATCTTTAATGGTGTAGCATAATATTTTGAATCTATCTGGGGACCTTCTACTTCCCTTTCACCTTGGGATCCCCATGTTGTGTGGATTATCTTCCGCTAGATATTCTTCTTTTGTGACATGATAACAGTGTCATAGTTGTTTCACTATTTGTTTAGTCTACTTTTGATATGTTGGGAAAATTTCAAATTTTGGTTCTTTGAATATCCTGTCTCTTACCACTTTCAATGTTGTATCAATATTTGGTATGTCATGCTCAAAGGAAAATGTAACTACAAATATTTGTTGTATCTCTTCTCAGTTAACAGTTTCTTTGTGTTGTTCTTGCTATGTGTACCAGTGCTTTGGAATTCCTTCTAGTGTGTGAATAAAATGGTGTGGCCATTCTTCTGGTGGTACTAATCTCCATTGAACTATGCACTTCTCTACATGTTGTTGAGGTTGTCCAAATCCCTCATATTTATCCTCGTATCTATGTTCTTGTTATGTGCCAAATATGATGTGCAGTGATAGTTTGCACTGAAACCAATTGTTGATATTTAACTTGTGTGTACCCCACCATATTGCAGGTGTAGATTTTAAAGCAATATCTAATGTTGGTAATATCTAATTTTCCATAACCTCTAACTCATACTTCATTAAAAAGTCTTCTAAATCATTCAAACCATAAAAAGTAAGAGGTTATATTACCTCTGTACCAACCCATCTTGGCCCATGTGTCATTATGGCACACCTCTTGGTAGATAATGCATGTATTTGTTGCTTCCAGATTTCTAGTCCTGTGTCATAGTTTGAAGCACAAGAACTAATACTCATCCAAATTAGCATACCATCTGCAGTTGGGTTGATATAATCCTCTTTGCACATGGTATTTTTGTATAGTTGATTCACATCTTCTATAAGAATATTATCTGTCGCAGGTTCCACATTCCTGCCTCCTTCTGAGGGATCCAATGGAGAAATAAATCCGTACTCTCATGATTCAAAGATCATCTTTCTTGTCTTCAAATTGATAATATCTTGGTTATCAAAATCCCAATCCAGACCCAACAATGCTGGATATGGAAAAGTATTGTCCACTATTTCAATGACTTCAAAATCAGCCATGGTGTGCACACCATCTAGATCTATTGGAATCCCCTTCAACCTACCAATTGGCACCACTCTATGTTGATTTTCCAATTTCAATTGAGTAGGTGAATATCTGAGTTGAGGTTCTCCCATAGCTTCCCAAGTCTTCCTTGGTAGAACATTGACTTAAGCTCCTAAGTCTAGTATAATATCCCCCATATTGAAATATCCTATGTTATCATTTAGTCTTAATTATCTACTGGTTGTTCTCTTCTTACGGACTTGGTTTACTTTTTTTACCCCTTCTTCCCCAGGATTACACTTTTCTAACAAATTATGTAGTACTTGTAAGGAATTCTTATCACTCAGCAATTTGACACAATTTCCCAAAAAGTTTCTTAAGTTACTTATTATGAAGACTGCTCTTGATTGGTCTGATCAACTAATGAAGGCATGTCATGGACTAGTATCTCATCTACTAGATTCATTCATGGAGTAGACGCAATTTTTTCTTTCATAATCTCCTTCCGAGCTTCTTTAAATATATCTTTCTATTTGCATGCTTCAAACTTCTATTTAGGCATTGTATTCTTCTTGGTCCACTGGTACCGATATTGATCCTTCTTGGTTGCATATTCCCTTGTCTTAGCTCCACCTCTAGTAACTATGTTAATATTCTTCACATCCTCTTATATTTTTTCAACCACGATCCATTGCATGTTCTGATTGGTCTGGTTCCTCTTGTCTTGTATTTTTATTAAGAGTGTTGCATAGTATTTTGTTTCATGGTCTATTGTGCAACAATACATACATATCGCAGGTGGTTGTGGGCAGTCTCTTGCATAGTGCCCTGGTTTCTCACAGTTATGGCAGACTACTGATTCGTGACCTCCTCCAAATCCTCTTCCTCCACGGCCTCCTCCTATGAAGCCTCCTTCATTTCATTGATTATCTTCACGTGGTGTGTTATACTGTGGTCCTTGATTATACTGCGGCTTTGCATTATTGTATGGAAGTGGTGTTGTGCACTGCTGTGCAGAATTATACTATTGTTTTCCTTGAAACTTTTATGCATTATACTGTGGTGTGCTACAAACTGATCCACAAGATTATATTGTGGTTGTTGCACGTTTTTATACTGTAGATGTTGCGTAGGTTTTCCTGATACATGTTCATGTTGCACCCTATATGTATCTATAATCCTTTATTTCATCATCTCTAAGGTTCTAAATTCCTTTTCTTCATGTCCAACTGACTTACAAAAGTTACAAAATGTACACTTCGGTATTGTCTAGTACTTATGCATCAGGGGGAAATGATAAGGATCATTCCCATGTTTTTTTCAAATATCACACCATGGTTCTCCTGAAGCTAAAGGGTTTGGAAAACCCACTTCAATATACTACGCAAATAATGGACACTCATCCTTGTGGTGAATGTTTGTCCTGCACATTGTACACCAAACATCTTCTATTTTCTCCTTTAATTTATTCTAATTCAACTGGAATGTAAAGTTCTTTAGATATTAGTTCATCTCTTCCATAGCTGGATTTGTATGCTTGTACTGGTTTTCTTCTAGCTATAAGGTTGCATGTAGAGACTCACCCTGACTTTGGAATTTATTTTGTCTCAAAGGATACTTCAAGTGTGGAAATAAATAATTAACAAACAAATGTCGATGTTGTGTATCAGTAATAGTGTACTTTAACTTACCTTTTAGCCTTTTTAACTTTTGTTCCACTTCCCAAACTGATTCTTCTAGTTTATGCTTGATCTCTATCATTTCATTCATAAACTGGTCTTTTGAACTTGGCTTCTGAAATTCATTTATTAACTGCCTCTTCACATTTTCTACAGTCGTAGGTGTTCTCGTTGGATTATTTGTTGAGAGACCCATGTACCAATATAATTTCTGGTCTCTAAATGTGATTTCCAACTGCGCAACCTTTGTATCCTTGTTTGTAATTTGTTGTGTTTCCCATATCTTCTCACATATGAACAAATGTTTTTCTGGATAATCTGATCCATCCCCTCGGAACTCTATTAACCTAATAGTTGGATCTTGTCCTGCCATTGTGAAATGTACTGAACTACCACCTCCACGCGGTGTAGATAATTTACTGCTACTTTTTGAACTTCCACTTATGCTACTAGACCCACGTCCTGAAAAAATTCTTCTACCACTAATCACTTGTTGGTTAACCTATTTTTCTTCTTCATTTGTCATAGTCGCACATGGGGTTGTGGGTTCCACACTAATTCAGATCTGGAATGGAGATCCTTCTACTGCGATGGACCCATGACCTCTGGTTTTCCTCTCATATGTTGTGTGCAAGATATCCTCAATCTTCCCCATGGCATGGATATCCTCTACCTCTTCCTCATCTATGTCCAATCCCTCTCGCTTTGTTACTTCCATCTTCTTGTTATTCATCCTATATTGGTAGGGTCATCTGTTGGGCATCACACCTACACTCCTTATTATTTCCCTGGTATTTTCATCATCTATCATGATGGGTTCCATTGCTTCCTTCTTCTTGCTACTCTCTAGAGCCTTCTCCATTTCTCAGATCCTCCTTAGTGCTTCCCCCAACTCCCCCATGCACGCAGAGTGATATAGTTGTTTGATTCCATGGTCATCACACCTTTATCATGTAATAAGATCTTGATAATAATGTAAAGATACCTAATTTACCTCCCTCTAGGTCCCTTCAAGAAATCATTCTCTACAGTAGTATATGACTTCGTTGTATTTATTGCAAACTCAGTGATAAATCCCACAGTAATATTGTCTAACCAGAAATCCACTATGCGCGTGAATTTTTTATTAACCCTTTCCAACCGCACGATATTTTTAGCAGTCTACTCTACTGGCTTGATCCGATTAGTCGAGTGGGTATCCTTCAACGTCAATATTCACTCCTATAATAACTCTGGAAAATAATAGAAATATGCTTCATGAAAATCAGTAAACACATACCTCTATAGGTATTGGTGCAGTGTGTACCTAGAGCCCTTATTATCTTACTGCATGAACTCCAACTGCTTTGTTTCCAACCATCTTTCAATCTCTTTCTTCATAGAATTCCATGGACTGAACATCCCTTTCTACCACTGCATATTCTTCACCAAACCCCTTCCTGACTCTCATTATGAGTTCTAGCTAGCAACGAAACCATTTGTTGGATATATGGGTTGACCCAGCTTCTACCTTAGTCCTCCAACAAAACCATTTTCACCATTGGCCCTATGGTAAACCAAAAGGCTATAGCACGCACAAAATGCACAGCACAATCTCACCCGAGATGGTTTATAGGTGACTGCAAGACGCAGGTGTCTACAGTCATGGAAGGGATTTGGGTTGTTATTTTTACTTCTATTTCTATTCAACCATGCATTCTATCATACCACTCATTAGATATACTAGTTCATTCATTTATAATATTCATTCTACATACATATTCCTAATGCACAATGTAATTTTAACCAGTCATTCATCTAACCATTTAACCATAATTGTAGAAATAAAAAAGCATTCAGACACATTTGCAATACAAGGTTTTTACCATGGTTCACCCCCATGGGGCTACATCCACAAAGATCTTATTTTATTTCTTCTTCTACATCACAATGGTGTTGTGTGCATTACATCATAGAATAGTAGAGAGTAGTGAGCCATACAACCATCACACCAAGCTTCACAGCTTGCGACCTGAGCCTCAAATACGTCTCCAGATTGACTCCATTAATCTCCACAACTCTCAACAAATATTCATAATCAAAAAGGACTCCAAAATAGGTTCTTCGCACCAAACAAATAATATCAAAGACACAAAACTAGATACCTCAACCTACCTCATACATCTTCTATTTATACTACAAAATTGGGTTAAACCCTTACAATATGACTCCAACACCCTAACCCTAACATGGCTAGGTTTGTCCACATATGTGTTGGATTTACGTAAATCATGTCGTGCACTGCTTCCTTTACCCTTTGTCGCATTGGTCTTCCTTCTTTTCCGACGTGCGTTGTTCCCTTTGGCTCAATCTGCCTCGCTTGTTGCACTTACTCCCAAAAATGCTTGCTCCAACAATCATGCAAAGTATGTTGTTACCTAAGATATAAGCCACATGAACAATTCACATCAGTATCCCCTTCAAATTTCACACTAGCTCAGGACTTTATGAAAGTTATAAAGTTTGAATATGGGAGGGCCTTAATCTAACCCTATTAGGTGTGTGTTGGAGAGGCATTTTGTATAAGCTATGAGATTTGCACCAAAAGGAGATCAAATGGTAAAAGGCAGTTAGAATATGGACCAAATCATGTGATGTAAGCAAAGTTCAAGGAGTCAAAGAGCGCGATAAAAGGATGTGCAACGGAGCAGCATGTAGAAGGCGGAAAACGGTTATAAATCGTAGGGTTTGTGGACACTTTTTCCACTTTTGTAACATGTTTTAAGGAACACTTTTTCCACTTTTATAATTGGATTATCCCTATTGGTATGTATAAATATGTAAGAAAGGAAATAGTAGGAAGGGATGCATGAGTGAGAATTTGATAGTGCATGTAAGTTGCAAATGTTTTCTAGGGTAACGGAGTTGAGCAAGGGAAGAAATATGTAGTCGGGCTAAGGAGTGAACTCACACTGCAGAAAAACAGTTAGGTAGGTTTTGGATGATATTATTGTTGCATATTTTGTACCATTGTGCGCAGTTGTAAGAAAATTATTAATGAATAATATAAGAAGCCAGTCGCTGTGGGTGTAGCCCAAGTTGGGTGAACCACATAAATCTGTGTGTTATGGTGTGTTTTCAATTTATGTTTCTTTCTATTTTATGCTGAATGAATGGATCATATATCATATTTTAATGTTACGCATAGATTATGTTTTATAACAAAATAACTATTATCTATGAGAACTACGCAAGTAAAGGGTCTGAATGATGCCTCGCTTCCTCTTAGCAATGCAGAACCTTGGTTCCTACAGCCCCTCTAGATTCCTTGGGTGAGAATTCACTTTCTCTATAGGTGATGTTGAAAGGGTCGGTATATAAGGGTTTTGTTGGTATTTGAATGATTAACCTCGGGTCTACTCCCTGCGCACTAACAAATGATTTTGTTTCCTGGACCAGGAACTATAATTGAGGGGAATGTTTTGGAGGTCGAATAAAGAAGAAATTGAAGAATGGTTGGAAAAAAAGTAGTGAAGATTTTCCAAAGAATAGAATAGAAACCCTAGGATCAACAATGAACAGTGGTTACAAAGGTATGTTTTCACAGATCTGTATGAAATTTTCTTTGGTGAATTACCAATTATATTGAATGAATGGTTAGGAAGGTTAGTGGAGAACGTTGGGAGATACAGAACTAAAGACATGAGAAAATGGACTCTAGAACTAATAAGACAACTCAATACAATAAGTAATAAGGTTTCTCATGTATTAGATTTATGTTTAAAAAATATATTGGGGGGTTATATTACATAATTTGTAGTAGATTGTCCCGATTCTTATAGTGTCTGGAGAGGGACTTTTTCAAAGGTCCGTGTGGAATATATTTCAGCACATTATCTACTGGGATAAATATTTTACTGTGCGAAAAGAAGTCATGGTGATGGGGTCTTATAAATAACCACCTTCATGTACATAGGGGACTGGAGGATGACCGGAGGATGGTCTGAGAGTAGGAAGGATGAGTAAGAAGTGGATGGGATGAGAATTCTAAGAGAAGACATTAAATCAGGTGGAGAGATTGGGGTACTATGCTATGGGAAAAGGTTTAGATTTAGTAAGAAGGAGACTATGGCTGGAAAAGGAGAGTAGCACAAAGAATTCGAGGGAAGTGACCCCTAAGTAGAACTTTAGATCACACCATACAAAGAAAGGAAAAGGAAAGAAATATATCCTCAATACTACCCAACGGAATAAGTCCATCTCAGATCAGAATATGCGTCAAACCTACGACCTTGTGTGCATCATTAAGAATTGAAGAAGGAACCGAGGCTTGTTCAAGATCAATTGTAATAAGTGGAGGAAGTCAGAGAAAAAGTCAGAATAGCAAGAATAGCACAGCAAACTAGAGTCAGTCAGCATCACGAAAGGTAAGTACAACACCTAATACAATGGCATGGGTAGATCATACGTTGAGAATTCCTAAGTTTCAGGGAACATGGTTGGAGGACCATGAGCAGCACCTATTTGTATGCGATGCAATATGGACTACGAAAAATGTCCAGGAAGAGATGATGAGAAATCATGCAGTTGGCAAAGAAATTCATGGGAATAGAACTATTGTGGTATATAAAGTTTCATACAACTACACTGACTGGACAATCAAAATTTTGGTAGAAATTAGACAAGCATTGCTAAAGGAATTTAGGAAGTCAAAATCCAAATCTCAATATAATACAAAACTAAAGGAAATTAAGCAAGTACATAGTGAGACAATGTCAAATTTCAACCAGATATTTAAAGATGTAATGGGTAGGTTAAACTTTCAAATTCCTTATTAACAGCACCAAGAATGTTTTATAGCAAGACTATTTCCACACATTCAATGTTCATTAACACAGTAGAAGGTCATGTCACAGCCTGAAGCATTGGAAATCGTGATGAAATTAGAAGCATCTTCTATAGGAGATGGTGTAGGTATGGTGCATGTAGAGTAATAGTTGGCTACATTGAGGATTCAATTATCAAAGATAACAAAGGAAAAGAAGAAGTGCAAACATGTTTGGTGTATAGCATGTAAGATAGAAGGACGTCGAAAGGAAGAGTGTCCAATCTTCATGTAGTATATGGCCACAGGAGCATTGAATCCATTGGCAGGAGGGATAGGGTACTGTGAGATATGTAAGACATGGGGGCATCTGCTGCTTTTCCCCTACTGCATAAATATTAGAGCACCTTGAGAAATTTATTCTATAATTTTTACAAATTGGTAGGACACGATGAGAAAGCCTTTTGCACATCCAACTTGGTGCAAGAGTGCACTTCGGATGGCTACAGAATTCAGGAGGAAAATTTAGTAGAAGGAGGAGGAATCCCTCAATATAACACTCCAAGAGGATTTAATCATGGTGGATGTGGAATTTTTTTCATAGGTCAAGGATGTGGTGGATTTGGTCGAGGAGGCAGAGGACCAATAATTTGTTACAACTGCAATCAACTGGGACATTTAGCAAGAGACTTCCCAAATACTTGCACAATATGTATGTATTTCAGGGCCTTGGATCCTACAACAGAATATTGTCCTAAATTGATATAAAATTGGAAGGCAAGAGGGAATCAAAACCAGAACCAGAACCTACAGATGTTATTCGATGAAAAAACACGACGATCGACCAAAAGTAGAAGTTGTTACGTTTGGTGGGACGAGAACCGGACTAGATGTGACAGAGAAAAGAAAGCGATTAGAACATTGGATAAGAAAATAAATTGATCCCATGACAGCATTCAACCCATAGGAAGAAAAGGAGACTTGTCAGCAAACAAGAAAAGAAATACTAGTACAGACTAGATAGCTTCAATGTCAAAGACACCACCCGTATACAATATGTCATTGGTGTATGATCACACTATTCTAGACAGAAAAGTCAAGAAGGAAAATACTTTTAAGTAATTTATGAAAAGTTTTTTAGAATTGATGTAGGATGAGACAGTGTTGAATACACTGTGTAGGATAGCTGATCAATTTACACCTGGAAAAGAAGCACCTACAACACAGAAAGCAATGAACCAAGTCCTGCGCAAGAAGAGGACAGAAAGAGAATTTATATTAAGTGCACATATAGGAGGATATGGCATGGATAATATCATCTTTGACTTAGGATCAAACGTCAATGTTCTCCCAAGATAGATGTGGGAAATTATAGGGAGACCGAAGCTAGTATGGTCGATTGTCCAATTGAGGTTGGATAACTAGCATAATATAAGAGATTGGTAGGAGTACCTGTGAACATAGATGGAGTGCATAGTGTTGCTAACTTTGAAGTCATCAATGTTGTGGATAATGGTCACTCGTATCCCACTTTTTTTGTACTGGATTGGGCCTTCGACAATCAGGAGATTATCAGCCTGAAGAAAAGAGAGATAATTTTTAAGGAGGCTTAAAATTCACTATTCCATTGGACTCCGCGGAGGCAAGAAGATATGTGGAGCCCACAAGAAAGGAAATTGATAACTTATATAATATGATAGCATGCATGGATGACTACATCAATCCCACTGAAGATGGTGTGCTTAGTTGGAGAAGCATAATATATTGTGCATCAGACTTGGAGGAAGGACTTAAACATCAGCAGCATCGATTGCATGAAGCATCAACCAGAAGGTGTTCACACATTACTTTATCTTTGCATTGGATCAGAACATAGATACGTGATATGCCAAAATTCGACGGATTAACTTTGATAAGTTCTTTTGTTAACGAATTTGAGTTGTAGATACCTAAACAATAAAGATTGTTATCATTAGAGGTTGCACTGAGAGCAACCCTAGCAAGACGGTGGAAAACCCACAAGGAAGGGATATAGGATTGGTAACAGTGAAAAAGGCCGATGCAAATCAAGTTTGGGACAAAGGGTAATATGCACAAGTATACAGGTATGAGAAATATGAAAGACCATGTGGAACGATGTATGACAAATTGGAAGCAAGTGTCGAAGCAGTAATGGATGCACAGGTTCATAAATACGTTGAAGATAGTTCCTAGGAATTGGTACTCATCACTAGAAGTACGTAGGGGAACGGCGAACTAGGAGTTCATCCAAAAATTTAAGGTAACATTTACTTTTGAAGTTGAGTCACCTTCAGTTGATGCAGTATTACAAGTCATTAAAGGAAAAAAATTTATCAAAGAAGGACAATTACAATTAGTACCTAAATATAGTGCACACACAGAGTCTGTGATAGCACATGAATTATTGGAATGTTATAACATTACCGAGGATGACAAAGATGAAGAAGACCCAAGAAATGTACAGGTACCAAAAAGTGAAGGGGAGTGTGACATAGAAGGTCCAACACTTGAATATGATGCATACAAGAAGACCTTAAGAGTACGAAAAGTGAACATTGGCACAGAGGAGAATCCAAAGTTTGCAAACATTGGGGATTAATGGAATGATGAGACAGTAGAAAATATTGCAGAATCATTGTGTGAATATCAAGATATTTTTCCAACCGCCTTTTCAAAGATAAAGGGGATGGTTGGAGAATTGGGTGAGATGAATATTCCACCGAAACCATATGTTAAGCCAATTTGATAGAGGCCTTCCACGATAAATCCAAAATACAAGGAAAAAGTGAAAACATAACTTGATAGGATGATAGAAGTTGGTATAATTGAGCATGTTGCAAAATTAGAATGGATAAGTCCAATGGTAGTAAAAGATAAGAAAAAAGGAGGAATAAGGATTTGCATATATCCGAGTTGAATGATGCATGCCTACATGATCCATTTCCAACACCATTCATGGATAAGGTATTAAAGAATGTAGGAGGACAGAAGGCATATTTGTTCACAAACAGCTTTTTTGCATACCATCAGATAATTATTATGCTAGAAGACATACACAAGACAACATTTGCGATGGAGTGGGGAAGCTACCAGTACACAGTGATGTCGTTTGGGTTAAAGAATGCACCTGACGTATTTTACAGAGTGGTTGTCATAGAATTTAAGAAGTTTATTCATCAGTTTCTTGAAGTATACCTAGATGATTAGATTGTCTTTAGCCTATTGAAATATCACATAGAAAATTTAAGGTTGATGTTTGATCGACGTAGAAAATGTCATATTTCGTAAAATTTGAAGAAATGTATTTTCAACACACCGTTCGGGATATTGTTAGGCCATGTAGTATGCAATGAAACACATTGCAAAGTTTTGTTAGTTGATCTAGCCAAGATAATAAATATTTTTAATTTACCACCATCTAAATCAATGCAACAATTGATAATAACATTGGGTCATAAAGGTTACTACCAGAAATTTGTTAAAGGTTATGCGCAGATTACAGCCCCAATGGAGAATTTATTGAAGAAAGAAGCTAATTTTTAGTGGAACGAAGACTGTCAGAAGGGTATGGATGTATTGAAACAGAAGTTAGTAATTGCGCCCATTCTGGTATTCCCATATTGGTAGAAAGAGTTTCACTTCCATTTGGATGCATCATGAATAGCACTCGATGCAGTGTTAGCCCAGCATAGGGAAGGTGAGTTAGATCATTCGATTGCATTTTCTAGTAGGAATTTGTCGACTGCTGAGAAAATTACATAATGATGGAAAGGGAAGGTTTAGAAATGGTCTATGCTTTGCGAAATTTTATACATTACCTTTTGGGATCCCACTTCAAGATGTATAGATGTCATTATGCACTCAAATATCTAGTGAACAAACCAGTGTTTGGGGGAGGATCTACAGATGGTTGTTATTATTCTAAGAGTATGATTTTGAAGTTATCGTGAAGATAGGAAAATTGAATGTAGGACCAGACCATTTGTCGTGGATTCTGACAGGAGAGGATGTAGGTAACCTAGACGATAGTCTACCCAATGCGGAATTGTTTTCAGCCAATACGGTAGACAATCAGTTTGCATAAATTGTCAAATACTTAAGCACATGAGTGGCTCCATCCGACATGATGGTATCCCAGAAGAAGAAACTAGTGGTCATATCATATGATTACCAGATGATCACAGGAAACGTATATAATTTAGGCATCGATGGGATATTGCGAAGATGTGTACTAGAACATGAAATATCAATGATTTTAGCATAAGCACATGGTGTAATTGCAGGAGGACATTATGCAAGAAATGCGACAGCGTAAAAGATCTTGTGTGTAAGGATATGGTGGCCTACCCTCCATAAGGATGTGAAGGAATATTTCCAAAGCTGTGATGATTGTCAGAGAGTAGGAAGACCATCATGAAGGGATGATATTCCCTTGAATTTGCAAGTTACCTTACAAGCATTTGACAAATGGGTAGTGGATTTTGTCAAACCTATTAACCCACCAACGAGAATAATATGAGCCAGATACATCATTACCATGACAGGCTACTTAAACATGTGGGAAGAAGCAAAACCTATTGCATATTACAGCATAGAAACAGCGACATGATTCTTGTTTGAGAACATAGTTATAAATTTTGGGCGTCCTAAAATACTTATGAGCAACCAGGGGACTCACTTTATAAAAAAAAGAATTGCATCACTAACATAAGTGTTCCAGATACAAAATCATAAGAGCACCCCATATCACCCACAATCAAATGGAATGGTGGAGGCCTTTAAGAAGATACAGTAAAATGCACTAACCAAGGTGTGCAACGTAGGGAGAGATGAATGGGATTTAAGGATACCTGCAGTACTCTGGGCTTACAGAACTATAAGCAATAAGTTGAAAGTACAAACACCCTTTAAGTTACCATTTTTTCAAGAAGCAGTCATTCCCATGGAATTTATTCTATGCATTACAGTAATGATAGATCTTACATATTCTAGAGAAGTAAAAGAAAAGATATCACAGTTATTAATACTAGAGTAAGATTTTTTTATTGTAGGTTTCCATCAGCAAGTACAGAAGGAATGAGAGAAGGCATGGCATGATAGACACATCAAGCAAAAGAATTTCTGGACATGAGATCTACTACTTCTCTAGGACAGCAAGGTTTTACAACACCCAAGAAATCTCAGGACACACTACTTAGGACTATATGTGATTAGACATGTGACTAATGCAGGCATTGTTTAGCTAGAGCAGTTGAATGGACAAGTTGTGGAAGGACTAGTGAATGGGATCCGGTTGAAACTGTATAGGGATGGTTGTCCTTCCGCACACTAGAGAAGCTATGCAGTTTAAAATTGTATCATAGTGTACTATAGGAAGGAAAATATAGAAAAATATAGAAAAAGAAAGAAAAATAGGAAAAAGTATGAAATGGAAGAGGTCGGATGTTGATGAGATAAAGAATTTTTGGTTATGCATAAAGAGGGGAAGTAGGAAATTGTCGTAAATAAGAAAGAAATACAGACGGAAGCGATAGCATAGAGAGACATGATTGCGCAGATGACACCTAAGAAGACTTCAAGCCACCACATGATAAGACATGCAATAAAGAGTTATCGTGGTAGTGAAGTATTGGTATCGTGTACCATTAAATGCAGAAGATCTTGACCGATTTCCAAATCGAACAGAGAACTCGCCAAAGATACAAAGTAATGCAGCCATAAAAGAAACCGACCATGAGTGGATTATACATAGAGTTTAGGCATGAAAGGAAACTATAGTTGGTAATTAAGTATAAAAGTATGTAAGGGAGCGCATAGTCATCATTAAAACCGATAGGAAAAGATTTGAAATTGACTTCAATCGAACGACAGTGGGAACTAGTGTGACGAAGATTTGTACCGGCTGGCCAATTCAGACTGGAATCTTCCAAACGAAAAAGCATTGTTGCAGATCATGAGTATAATTACACTCAAATAATATTGAAAGTAAGGATGCATAGAGCTATCTCACTATAAAATAAGTGGAAAGGGAAAGCCATTGGTTCTTATCCATTTGAGATAGGAAGAAGAGTCGAGTGTCGGATAGAATATGAGCACAGTGCAAAGAAAGAATGGAGGGTAGAGGAGATGAGTAGAGTATAGCAGAAGACGATGGAACCACCTAAAGCCACAGCACAAAGTTATGAGCATACTGCAGTGTCGGTGCAAGAATAATTCCTGTGAATGGTAGTAATTGACCCCAGTCTAGCGAACTATCCCAGAACTGGAATGCATAGAAAAAAAGGCAACACAAAAGCACCACAGAAGTGAAACGAACCAGTGGTGCATCCAGAAGGGGAACAGGAACATGAAGAACATAGAAATATTTTGTTTTCACAGCAAGAACCTGGGTATGGTGACAATAATGATACTCGAGAAACAAGAAAATCATCTACCTGTAACATCCCGCTCTTGCGCGCACTGAGCGGACTTATTCTTTGAGGACACTTGCGTGCAAGTGATCCAGGTCATTATACTATTGGCTATTTGATTATGATTATGAGATATTGTGGATTTGATGATATGTTATTTTTGCTCTATTTACATCAACAGGTGCTATTGACTGGGTTCTCCTGAGTGTGCAGGACTATGGACGTTAAAGGATGTCGAGGCATCGATGAAATTCCTTAGACTCTGGATCGATTCAGGGAGTGGACTGTTAGGGTTTGAATGTTGTTGATGTGACATATGTACATATGATTAGACATTATGATGTTGATTTTTATCGTTGACATATTTTGTTAATGGATGCAGGTTGATGATAGCTTGTCGACCAGACTCACATTTAGAGTAAAGGGGTCACATAAGACAACCAGATATAGTGAGGGAGAAGTGTGGCATCAGCCCTGCCATAGCCTACTAGCACTCTCGCCATGGCTCGAACTGTAGGTTAATAATTACCTAGTTCAAGAATACCCACGATGTCATGAGAGAAGACTGTGACAGTCGCTCATGATGATTCTAAGGGGCACGCAATAAGGCAAGGTCCTTATTCCTTAGAGGCCCTTAGTCTCCCACAAGATCACCTGACGGAGTATTGACTCCAGGGATTTGACGTCTACCAAATTTAGTCAAGAGGCGAGTGGCACCCTTGGAGCACGTAGTGCGTCTTGAAGGGCACGTCGCGCGAATAAATTAGAAAGAGGCGAGTGACACCCTTGGAGCACGTAGTGTGTCCTAAAGGGAACATCGTGATTTTAACTATTGTAAGTTAATAAACCTAGTGCCTAGAAAACTATGCCTCCTTAGGACCTAGTCGACCTTAAATGAATGATGTGATGAGTAAATTTTAATAACAAATTTTCCCTTAAGAACTGTCTCCAATCCTAATGAATTTAAAACCCGGGTCTAAGTAGAACCTTTGAACAAAAAAAAAACTAATTAAAACATATAACAAGAAGGGGTAAAGAAAATTCAAGATTTATTAATTAAAGTAAAAATTTTAATGAAGGTTTAATTATTAAAAAGGGGTTAATGGTTGTAAGTCTAAACTTTATAATTCCGAACTTAGTTAAAAAGGAGGAAACTTAAATAAAAAGGGAAACTTAAAGAAAAAGGGGAATGTCTAACTTAGTATGGAATCTAGCCTTTGGAACTTTCTATTTATGAACTCAACTAGGATTTAAGTAAGGCGTAAGTAATTTAAGAATTGTAAGGGAATAATAGGACACCGAGGAGCGTTTTTAGGAACGCTTTTAGATGGGTGAGGAAAATAGGTAAATTTAATTAATTAATAAATTGATTTCCTGGTGCAACTAGGGGATCGGGCGACATGTGTACGGGGGAGGTTTTTCCTAATTAAATAAATGAAAAATGAATCTAATAAGGTTTTGGGAAACTAATCACTTGACAACTCTATAAAAAGGATGGCGAAGGAGGAGTATGGATCACGTCTGGTATGCGTAAGGTTACACTACCGGAACTTATCTTAATTGAACTTTCTTGTGGGAGTTGGGGATACCCAACTCGGACGAGTGGTAGCTCGACCTTGCGAGGCGAGTTGGGAAGCTAGCATTCTCCGGTATTGTGTGTGTGACCCCTTTGCAGCTCAGTGGGCTCAGGGGGAAGAAGAGTACCCCTAGTGTTAGTTGGGAGGTATCGGTGAAGTTGTATCAGTTGACAAGCCGGAGTTGGACGGAGCGCGAGCGCAGGACAATCACTTCCGGTTCTTCGCATTTGGCTATGGCACGCAAGTGTATAATTTGAATTAAATAGTAGTTAAATTTATTATTTATGCATTTCTCTAATGTCGAAAGCACGCATGCATAGATGGTGTTAAAATAAAAGATTTGTTTAGTTTCTGCATATGAATAATTATCTAGGCGATAGTGCGCACTTTTGATTCATGGACTATTGATAGAAATTTCTTTCACGGTTTTCTTTTATTAAATTGTAGAACATATATCTCTACGTCCCACAGTACTTGATATTTTAGTAACGATCACATGATTTCTCTACAAATTTATAGTGATTCGATGATTCTGGAGCATGACTTATCCTACTTTATTCCTGAAATTTGGTTGTGTTCTTAATGATTGAAGCTATGATGATCTGCTCTATTTATACATCTGAGCTCTGTTGGTTACCTGTACAAATTACGATTATTTAAGAAACTCTAATTTTTCAAACAGATTTTTCCTTTATTTTAAAAACGGGTTATTAACTGGAATTTCGCAGCAGTTAGAGGGTACTAGTAACCATTAAAATTTTGGATAGGCTCTGATTTCAAGACACCATCGGATTAAACTCCTTCCTAGGTAAGATGGCATTCCTTCTTGGAGTCGTTTAACAATTTTCCTTTCCTAGCTATGTTGTTGATATTTTCATTCACGGGCTTCAAGAATGGAAGTTACAGTGGGACACCCTTGATCTTACTCAGACCTACTCAAAATCCTATATTGTCTCTTCACAGTGAGATTTCTATGAATTTCTCTCTGCATTTCGTTCAATGGCCAGTTTAATAAGTGCCACAGTCAATACACATTATTTAACTTACATGTTTAATATTAGTCGATTCATTCTCTTTAATCGGTGGCCATACTTTTTCCCACAGAGAAATATCAGGGTGAGAGCAGCAGAAACAGACACAAATCAAGGTTAGGCTCTCAGGCCATGTTTTCCCAATATGACCAATTTAATTTATGCTTAATTCCCACGAGGGCCCTAGATAGTCTATATTAGTAGTTTTGAATGGCAGTGAACCTTAATTCTAACCACAGGAAACTGTTCTTTAGCTACATTTAGTTCAGTCGCCTTTTCTTTTCTGAAACAAGAACAAGTCTGCTTTTTCTGGCAACATAGAAGAAAGGGTTAGATATTTAAAACACCAGCTGTACCTGTGGGAAAAATATAGCAATGAATGAATACACAATTGGCATGTCTTACCCATTCTCACTTCCCTTGATTTCCCCACGTTGTCTGGTTGTTGGAAGATTTCCTTCTTGGAGCCGTTCAACATTTTTACTTTCCTTTCCTAGCTATGTTGTTGATATTCTCTGATGTTCGACGGAATTATTTTTAGTTATCTCCTTTATCCAGCACATTAGATTAATCATTTTTCCTTTGCATTAGAATAACAAATCACTTGAATTAATGTGATGCTTTTATTTTTATTAATGTCGTTGCTACTATATCACTGTTAATCTGGTGCAGAGATTTAGGTTGTGATGTCTGAGCTTATAAATATTTAATGTATAAACCAGTTCGAAGTTAATTAGCATGGTTGAAAACAATTTAATTATGACTGATAGTTTCAATAGTTGACTGCATTATCGCCAAAATGTACTCGTTTATTGAAAACGTTATCCAGAGAACTATCGTTGAATTCACGATAAAATCAACGTTTGAACTACAGTTGACGCCGCAAGAGAGAGGAAAAATTATTTTCGTCATCATTATAGTCAATCTTACAATGATACTGCTAACATTCGAAGCAACCTTCACAGAAGAAATTTCTTCATTAAGGAAACAGATTTTTAATAGATGAAACTCAAATTATAGGAGAAACGATATAATATTAAATAGTTTCAATAGTTGAATTTTGGTTTACAGTTTAGAATAATATTAATGTTATTCTGGTTTACAGTTTAGAACAATATTAAATGTTAGAATAATAATAGTTTTGGTTGAAGGTTAAATGTTAACTTTGTAGACTAATATTAATTTAATTTAATATTCAAGATGCTCACTCTTTTATTTTTTTTTATTTATTCAATTATAAAAGATGTTCACCCCTTTATATGATGCAAAGGGGTTGTAACTGAAGGAAAGTATTGAACAATGCCTTATGTTAAATGATAACCTTTTGGAATAATATTAAATTATTTTATATAATTGATGTTCATTTTTCAGAATGATAAAGGAATTGTAAATTAGGAAGAATGGGGAAAGTTGTGTTTTATGTTAGTTAGGTAGGTGTTAAATGAAAAAGGGTTTTAATGGAGAATAAACTCTATGATTGCATAAGTTAGAAGGATGTATTACAAATTGTAGTTTTTCGTCATTTCTTTATTTAAACTGCTTAGATGAATAATCATAGTTGTTTGTTACATTGAGAAGATGTATGTGTGATTATCTGAAAGCCCCGGAAGATACATCCCTTTTTACGACTCGGATTTTATTGTAATGAATGATGATTAAATGGCCCGCCTGGAATTTAAATAGAATTGCACCTCAAGTTGGTTATTGCTAGATAGATTGTGTATGTCATATATCTTGCGTGATTGTAAATTAAAGGTCGATTGAAGTAATGTCTAAATGTTTGGATTGTCTGGTGGTGCGTCATCCAAAATGTTGAATCAATGATTGCTATTTCTCGCTTGCATTGAAGGGTCATGTCATGTGTGTCGTTGATGTTGGTTGCGTTGGGTTGGTCTTATGATTATCCTTAACTTCGTAGGCTTGTCTTGTTGGTGATGGGTAGGATGTAGACACCTCTTTATTCCTCAAAACAGTCATCAGCCTTGAGACCTTAAATGGTAAAAATCGATGGGAACCTAGGCTTGAGCATTGCTTATGTGTTCTGGAGGTCCTAACCTTATAAGCTAGGACGGGTGGGTAGTCGTTTTCTTCTGTCTGAATGATTTTCATATGTTGCATCCAGCTACATGAGGTGCTAGTGTGCTAGATAGTTATGTTGTCTATTGCATGAATTGTGTGCATTGTGTTCGTCGTCGAGTTGCGTTAATTTTATGTTGGTCATTGTTACCTTCCTTCTTTAAAAAAAAAAAAAAAAATTGCTCTTGTTATGCCTTGCATGTTGTCATGACGTTTGGGGATTTTACATATGGTATCAGAGTCGGTTCGACCTGCAACTTGGGATCACTACGACTTCCTTTGATTAGATATTTGATTATAATGTCATTAATTAAATTGATGTGTATTCGTGCAGGTAATCATGGTTAGAGGACGTCATGGATGCAGACGACAGGGTTCTAGGGGAGGAGACTTGATGCCCCTAGTAGCATCCATGCCCGAGGGGTCTAATCCCAAGGGAGATGAACAGGTTGTCGAGAAGGAAAAGATAGTTGTGGGTGATGTGGTTGGGATGATGAGGTCCTTTCAAAGGATGTATAAGGCACTAATCATCCGTTTGGATAGAGATGAGGCCAGGGCGTCGGCACCTCCTGAGGGTCCGCTATGCACTCTGGTCAGTACTGGTAGCATTCGCTATGAACTCTAGAAGGTCAAATTTCCTGGGTTCTTTTGTGCCTTAGACGGAACAGCCGCCGAGGCATGGTTGGAGAATATGGTGATGTTATTTTCACTTCGCGACTATACCTCCAACATGAAGGTCTGCATGGCGGTATTTCAACTGAAGGGGAGCACTCTTCTCTGGTGGAAGATGCTCCTCCCACAATTGAAAAATGGTCGTCGAAAACGTGTCATGAGAACTGTTTGAGGAACGGTTCCAGGAGAGGTATCTATCTGAGGAATTCATTGAGCGTCATCTCAACGAGTTCAACACCTAGAGACAGGGCAGTCGTACGATGCTCGAGTACGAGGC
>JASDQU010372255.1:0-10462 GCA_032191745.1 Picea mariana | reverse complement strand
AAAGGTTAGGATTTTGATGCCTCAAACCTTGCATGATTTTGTCCAGAAGGCCCTCATAGCAAAGGAGGATCTTATCAGCGGGGGTTAGAGCAAGACTACAGTGAGACCAGCGGGACAGGCATCATCTAGTGTGCAGCAGCATCAGACACCAGCTAGACATTCACCAGGATATCATGGCATCCAGAGAGGATCCACTTCTGTACACCTCGGAGACCAATGCCTCAGAAGAGGACTCCTTATAGAGGACCATAGCACCAGCAACAGCATCGACCGCAGCAATAACAGTTTAGGCCTGTTCAACAGGATAGACCAGGGTTCCAGGCCGATGGGTCGTCATCTTCTACTTTAGGTACCAGGAGTACTAGACCAAAAAAAGGGTGTTGGACATGTGGAAAGCCACATTACCAGCGTGACTACCCAGTTGAGAGGACCAAAGAATCTGGATCAACCAAACCCACTACCGTGGGAGATTTCAGCAAGGCTCATCGGATTCACGTAGCGGTGAATAATCGCCAGGCAGAGTACCAGTCGATTGTGCTCAAAACATCAGGTATCGTCGTTGACCATACCCTTAGTATTTTGATAGGTCCAGGTGCTACAGAGAGTTTTATTTCTGGTGCAGCGCTAAAAAGAATTAAGGTAAAAGCAGTCGAAAATGACAAGTTTATCTTTGTAGAAATGGATTTGGGAGCCAAACAGAAGGTTTGAACGAAGGTTATGGGTTGTAGCCTTAACCTGGGAGATTTTTTCACAAGGGCCAACCTGTACGTCATGATATTAGGATCTTATGTCATCGTTATCAGTATGGACTGGTTGGAATCGCATGAGGCGATACTCAATTGTAAGACAAAATGGTTGAGCTTGGTTGATAACGAGGGACAGAGACGTGTGATTGTAGGTCAGAACTAGGGAGTCTCCCTGAGGTTCATCTATTCCTTCTAGATACTGAAGAGCATGCGCAAGGGTTGTAAGCTTTATGCAATCCTTGTATTAAACGGCAAGGGAGTAGTGGAAGATCTAGAAAACCTTCTAGTGGTGCGAGAGTTTGCGAACGTCTTCCCTGAGGAGTTACCTGGGATGTTGCCAGAGAGGGAATTGGAATTTACCATCGACCTAAAACTAGCAACTGAACCGATAGCAATAACGCCTTAATGGATGTCGACCACGGAGTTACAGGAGTTGAAAATGCAACTGAAGGAGTTGTTGGACCTAGGACTTATACGTCCAAGTGTGTCACTGTGGGGTGCGCATGTTATCTTCATACGAAAGAAGGATGGGCCGTGGAGACTCTGCATTGACTACCATCAATTGAACAAAGAAATGATCAAGAATCAGTATATGTTTCCAAGGATTGATGATTTGTTTGATCAGATGAAAGGTGAGATGGTGTTTTCAAAGATCAACTTGAGATCAGGGTATCACCAGTACGGATCAAGGAGGATGATATCCCTAAGACCAACTTTAAGACGAGGTCTAGACATTACGAGTTTATTGTTTTATAGTTTGGACTGACGAACGCCCCCAGGGTATTTATGAGTTTGATGAACGGGGTTTCGCGAATACTTAGACAAGTTAGATCAAGTATTCATTGACGATATTTTTATTTACTCTTAGATGATGGAGGAGCATGACGAGCACTTGAGCATGGTACTACAGTGTCTATGAGAGAAAAAAAAAATTGGGAAGCTGTGGAAATGCTCATTTTATCAATCGAAGATTCACTACTTAGGGCATGTCATCTCCGGCAAAGGTATCGTTATGGATCCAGCAAAGGTCGAGGCTATTATGGAATGGCCTGTGCCGATGAATGTCCCCGAAATGCGTAGCTTCATGGGTTTAGTGGGATACTATCGACGATTCGTCGAGGGTTTTTCGAAGATAGAAAATCTGATCATGGAATTGAAAAAGAAGGTCAAGCAGATTGTTTGGACTGAGAAATGCACAGAGGCATTTTGGAGGCTCAAGGAGTTGTTGACGATAGCACTGATACTGAAGGTCCCTGACATGGATGCGGACTTCTTGGTATGCACTGATGCATCCAAGGAAGGCTTAGGTGGAGTCTTGATGCAAGACGGTCGAGTGATCGGGTACATCTCGAGAAAGTTGAGAAGGCATGAGGATAAATATGCGACGCACAATTGGAGTTGTTAGCCATTATTTATGCCTTGAGAGTTTGGAGAAACTACCTTTTTTGACAAAAATTCGAACTAAAAATGGACCATTGTGGTCTACAGTACATCTTTATTGAAAGTGACTTGAACACGCAACAACAGCGTTGGTCGGAATTTCTTAGCAAGTACGATTTAGAGATTACTTACATAAAAGGAATAGTGAACAGAGTGGTTTATGCATTGAGTCGGAGACCATGCATATTTTCGGTGATGCCTCTTCAGACGAATCTACGTGAAAATATTTTAACTTTACAATGCGATGATGACTGGTACAAGAAGGTCAAGGATTTTATCGGACAAAACACAATGATGGTACCAAAATTTGAGGGATTTACTGTGGACAACAACAGATTATTGAGATTTAAAAGTCGAATTTACATACTGCCCAATGACGAGATGAGAAGTTTGATCCTAAACGAGGCTCATAGAGCAGTGTACATGGCTCATCCTGGAGGCCCGAAGATGAGGGCAAACCTTAAACCTTTATTCTTCTGGAAAGTAATGAAGGTAGGCATAGTCAACTACGTGGAAAGATGTCTATAATGTTAGCAGGTGAAGGCTGAACATAGACATCCGACAGGATTACCACACCCACACGCTATTTCGGAATCGAAATGGGAGGTCATTTCGATGGATTTCATTGTTGGATTGCCACTGACGGAAAGGAGACGTGACTCGATTTTTGTGGTAATCGACACTCTGACGAAGAGTGCTCATTTTATTCTTGTGCTTATGACGTATCAGGCACTTGATATATCTATAGTTTTCATTAGTGATATTGTGAGGCTGCATGGCATGCCTATGATGATTATATCCGATAGAGGATCGGTGTTTACAGGACGATTTTGGACTAGTTTCCAAGAGGCCTTGGGAACCCAACATAACTTTAGTATCGCGTATCACCCGGAGACAGACGGGAAGACCGAACGAACAAACCAAATCTTGGAGGATATGTTATGTATGTACATGATGGACCAACAGAAGCGTTGGGAAGAGTTCTTGCCACTGGTAGAATTTTCTTATAACAACAGTTATCAAAGTACCATTAAGATGGCATCTTTCGAGTTTCTTTATGGGCCACTGTGTCAGACGCCTTTGAGTTGGGATCAGCTTGAGGATAAGGTCCTAGTGGGAATAGAAGCGATCTAAGAAATGGAAGATCAAATGAAAACAATAAGATAAAGGATCAAGGAAGCGCAGGATTGGCAGAAGAATTATGTCGATGCGCATCATGTCGACAATAGTTATGAAGTTGGCGATCGAGTATTTTTGCAGGTGAAACTACATAAGAGTTCGATCAAGTTTGGAAAGGGTGATAAAATATCTCCTAGGTTCATGGGACCCTTCGAGATTGTGGAAAAGAAGGGGCACGTGGCCTATCGACTAGCCTTGCCTGATTCTGTGAGGCGTATGCATGATGTTTTTCACATATTTTTTTTGAGACATTATGTTAGTGATCCTACACATGTTATTGACATGAGTTCCTTGCAAGTATCAAACGAGGGTGCTCTCACGGTGGAGCCAATCTGCATCCTGGACCATCGCATTCGACAACTAAGGCGTCAAACAATAGATCAGGTCAACGTCCAGTTGGAAAACTATAGTCCACACTCGGCAACCTGGGAGAACGCATATGATATGTGTCAGTAGTTTCCATTTTTGTTTGGTAGCTAGACATGATACTGTGATACACTTTATTTTGTCACTTACATACTGTGAAACTTCGAGACGAAGTTTAAAACAAGAGAGGGTGTATGTGAAATCTCACTCTTGCGTGCACTAAGCGGACTTATTCTTTGAGGACACTTGCGTGCAAGTGATCCGGGTCATTATACTATTGCTTATTTGATTATGATTATGAGATATTGTGGATTTGATGATATGTTATTTTTTTTGGATTTACATCGACAGATGTTATTGACCGAGTTCTCCTGACTGTGCAGGACTTTGGACGTTAGAGGATGTCGAGGCATCGATGAAACTCCTTGGACTCTAAATTGAGTCAGAGAGTGGACTGTTAGGGTTTGAATGTTGTTGATGTGACATATGTACATATGATTAGACATTATGATGTTCATTGTTATCACTGACATATTTCTTTAATGGATGCAGGATGACGATAGTTTGTCAACCATACTCACATTTGGATTAAAGGGGTCACGCAGGACAACTAGACACACTGAGGGAGGGGTGTGGCAGCATCCCTGCCACGGCCTACTAGCACTCTCGTCATGGCTCGAAATGTAGGTTAACGATTACCTAGTTCAAGAAGACCCACGATGTCGTGAGGGCAGACTGTGACAGTCGCTCACGATGATTCTAAGAGGCGTGCAATAAGGCAAGGTCCTTATTCCTTAAAGGCCTTTAGTCTCCCACATGATCACCTAATGGAGTATTGACTCCAAGGGTTTGACGTCTACCAAATTCATTCAAGAGGTGAGTGGCACCCTTGGAGCACGTAGTGCATCTTGAAGGGCTCATCGCGCGAATAAAATGGAAAGAGGCGAGTGGCACCCTTGGAACACGTAGTGCGTCCTAAAGGGAACGTCGTGATTTTAACTATGGTAAGTTAATAAACCTAGTGCATAGAAATCTATGCCTCTTTAGGACCCAGTCGGCCTTAAATGAATGATGCGATAAGTAAAGTTTAATAACAAATTTTCCCTTAAGAACTATTGCCAAAGCTAGTGAATTTGAAACATAGGTTTAAGTAAAACCTCTAAAGAAAAAAAAAAAAACTAATTAAAACATATAACAAGAAGGGGTAAAGAAAATTCAATCTTTATTAATTAAAGTAAAAATTGTAATGAAGGTTTAATTATTAAAAAGGGGTAAATGGTTGTTTGTCTAAACTTGCTAATTTTGAACTTAGTTAAAAAGGAGGAAACTTAAAGAAAAAGGGAAACTTAAAGAAAAAGGGGAATGTCTAACTTAGTATGGAATCTAGCCTTTGGAACTTTCTATTTATGAACTCAACTAGGATTTAAGTAAGGCGTAAGTCATTTAAGAATTGTAAGGGAATAATAGGACAACGAGAAGCATTTTTAGGAACACTTTTACGTGGGTGAGGAAAATAGGCAAATTTAATTAATTAATAAATTGATTTTCTGGTGCAACTAGGGGATCGGGCGACATGTGTACGGGGGAGGTTTTTCCTAATTAAATAAATGAAAAAGGAATCTAATGAGGGTTTGGGAAACTAATCACTTGAAAACTCTATAAAAAGGAAGGCGAAGGAGGAGTATGGATCACGTCTTGTATGCATAAGGTTACGCTGCCGGAATTTATCTTGACTGAACTTTCTTGTGGTTGTTGGGGATACCCAGCTCGGACAACAAGTTGTAGCTTGACCTTGTGAGGCGAGCTGGGAAGCTAGCATTCTCTAGTATTTTGTGTGTGGCCCCTTTGCGGCTCGGGGGGATCAGGGGAAAGAAGAGTACCCCTAGCATTGGTTGGGAGGTACCGGTGAGGTCGTATCGTTCGGCAAGTAGGAGTTGGATGGAGCGCAAGCACGGGACAGTCACTTTCGGTTCTTCGCATTTGGCTACGGTAAGCATGTGTATAATTTGAATTGAATAGGAGTTAAATTTAATATTTATGCATTTCTCTAATGTCAAAATCACACATGCGTAGATCGTGTTAAAAGAAAATATTTTTTTAGTTTCTACATATGAATAATTATCTAGGCAATAGTGTGCACGTATGATTCATGGACTCTTGGTAGAAATTTCTTTCACAATTTGTTTTTATTAAATTGTAGAACATAGTATCTCTACGTCCCACAATACTTGATATTTTAGTAACAATCACATGATTGCTCTACAAATTTAGAGTGATTCTATAATAATGGAGCATGCCTTATCCTACTTAATTCATGAAATTTGGTTTTGTTCTTAATGATTGAAGCAAGAATGATCTAATCGATTTATACACGTGAGCTCTGTTGGTTACCTGTGCAAATTACGGTTGTTTAAGAACCTCTAATTTTTCAAATAGATTTTTCCTTTCTTTTAAAAAGGGGTTATTAACTGGAAGGGTACCAGTAACCATTAAAATTTTGGATAGGCTCTGATTTCGAGACACCATCGGATTAAACTCCTTCCCAGGTAAGATGGCATTCCTTCTTGGAGTCGTTCAACAATTTTCCTTTCCTAGCTCTGTTGCTGATATTTTCATTCACATGCTTAAATAATGGAAGTTACAGTGGGACACCCTCGCTCTTACTCAGACCTACTCCAAATCCTATCTTGTCTCTTCACAGTGATATTTCTATGAATTCCTCTATGCATTTCGTTCAATGGCCAGTTTAATAAGTGCCACATTCAATACAAATTATTTAACTTACATGTTTAAGCTTAGCCGATTCATTGTCTTTAATCGGTGGTCATACTTTTTCCCAGGGAGAAATATCAGGGGTCAGAGCAGTAGAAACAGACACAAATCAAGGTTGGGCTCTCAGACCATGTTTTCTAAATATGACCAATTAAATTTTTGTTTAATTCCCACGAGGGTCAGAGCAGTAGTTTTGAATGGCATTGAACCTTAATTCTAACCACAGGAAACTGTTCTTTAGCTACATTTAGTTCAGTCGCCTTTTCTTTTCTCAAACAAGAACAAGTCTGCTTTTTCTGGCAACATAGAAGAAAGGGTTAGATTTTTAAACACCAATTGTACCTGTGGGCAAAATATAACAATGAATGAATACATAATTGGCATGTCTTACCCTTTCTCACTTCCCTTGCTTTCCCCATGTTGTCTGGCTTCTGGAAGATTTCCTTCTTGGAGTCGTTCAACATTTTTCCTTTCCTTTGTTGTTGATATTCTCTGATGTTCGACGGAATTATTTTTAGTTATCGCCTTTATCTAGCACATTAGATTAATCGTTTTTCCTTTGCATTAGAATAACAGATCACTTGAATTAATGTGATTCTTTTATTTTTGTTAATGTCGTTGCTACTATATCACTGTTAATCTGGTGCAGATATTTAGGTTGTGTTGTCCAGGCATAAATATTTAATGTATAAACCAGTTTGAAATTAATTAGCATGGTTGAAAATAATTTTATTATGACTGATAGTTTCAATAGTTGATTGCATAATGCAAAACTGTACCCGTTTATTGAAAACGTCATCCAGAGAACTATCGTTGAATTCCCTATAAAATTAAGGTTTGAACTACAATTGACGCCGCAAGAGAGTTCTTGAATACAAAATAAATCGTAGAGGAAAATTTGTTTTCATCATCATTCTAGCCAATCTTACAATGATACTGCTAACATTCGAAGCAACCTTCACAGGAGAAATTTATTCATTAAGGAAACATATTTTCAATAGTTGAAACTCAAATTATAGGCGAAACTATAATTTGTTTTCATCATCATTATAGTCAATCTTACAATGATACTGCTAACATTAGAAGCAACCTTCACAGAAGAAATTTCTTCATTAAGGAAACAGATTTTTAATAGATGAAACTCAAATTATAGGAGAAACGATATAATATTAAATAGTTTCAATAGTTGAATTTTGGTTTACAGTTTAGAATAATATTAATGTTATTTTGGTTTACAGTTTAGAACAATATTAAATGTTAGAATAATAATAGTTTTGGTTGAAGGTTAAACGTTAAACGTTAACTTTGTAGAATAATATTAATTTAATTTAATATAAAAGATGCTCACTCCTTTATTTTTATTTATTTATTCAATTATAAAAAATGATCACCCCTTTATATGATGCAAAGGGGTTGTAACTGAAGGAAAGTAGGGAAAAATGCGTTATGTTAAATGATAACCTTTTGGAATAATATTAAATTATTTTATATAATTGATGTTCATTTTTCAGAATGATGAAGGAATTGTAAATTACGAAGAATGGGGAAAGTTGTGTTTTATGTTAGTTAGGTAGGTGTTAAATGAAAAAGGTTTTTAATGGAGAATAAATTCTATGATTGCATAAGTTAGAAGGATGTATTACAAGTAGTAGTTTTTAGTCATTTCTTTATTTAAATTGCCTAGATGAATAATCATAGTTGTTGTTTACATTGAAAAGATGTATGCATGATTACCTGAAAGCCCTGGAAGGTACATTCCTTCTTACGACTTGAATTTTATTGTAATGAATGATTGATTAAATGGCATGCCTAGAATTTAAATAGAATTGCGCCTTAAGTTGGTTATTGCTAGATAGATTGTGTATGTCAGATATCTTGCGCGCTTGCAAATTAAAGGTCAATTGAAGTAATGTCTAAATGTTTATATCTTCTAGTGGTGCGTCATCCAAAATGTTGAATCAATGATTGTTATTTCTCGATCGCATTGAAGGGTCATGTCACATGTATCGATGTTGGTTGCGTTGGGTTGGTCTGATGATTGTCCTTAGCTTAGTAGGCTTGTCTTGCTGGTGATGGGTGGGATGTCGACACCTCCTTGATCCTCAGAATAGTCGCCAGCGTTGAGACCTTAAATGGTCAAAATCGATGAGAACCTGGGCTTGAGCGTTTCTTATGTGTCCTGGAGGTCCTAACCTTGCACGGTAGGACAGGCGGGTAGTCGTTTTCTTTTGTCTGAGTGATTCTCGTATGTTGCATTCAATTACATGAAGTGCTAGTGTGCTAAATCGTTATGTTGTTTATTGCCTGAATTGTGTGTAGTGTGTTCAACGTCAAGTTGCATTGATTGTCTGTTGGTCATTGTTACTTTCCTGCTTTAAAAAAATAATAAAAATTTCTCTTGTTATGCCTCGCATGTTGTCGTGACGTCTGGGGATGTTACACTACCCAAATTAAAGAGGGAAGTTAGGAAGGAGTTCCACACTTATTCAACTCCATCATTATCTAGAGAGAATGTCTTAAGTTAGCAAGCAGCATGTAGACTGTAGGAAAAATTTGGTAGTATGGCACCCGCGATAGAGAAGGCGACCTTTGATGTACTGGAAGCAGGCTTGAGTGGCTCGGGACGAGCCACGGGTGAGTCTTGGGGGCATGTTGGAGAAGCATTTTGGATAAGCTCTGGGATCTATTCCAAAAGGAGACAAAAGGGTAAAAGGAAGTTAGAAGATGGGCCAGAGCGTGCAATGGAAGAAGACTTCATGGAGTCAAAGAGTGTGACAAAAGGATGCACGATGGAGTAGCATACATAAGGCAAAAAATAGTTATAAATCATAGGGTTTGGGGACACTTTGTCCACTTTTGTAACGGGTTTTGGGGGACAATTTGTTCACTTTTGTAACAAGTTTTGGGGGAAACTTTGTCCGCTTTTTAACGGGCTTATCCCTATTGGTATATATAAATATGTAAGAAAGGAAATATTAGGAAGGGATGCATGAGTAAGAATGTGATAGTGCATGTAAGTTCCAAATGCTTTCTGGGTTAAGGGAGTTGAGCAAAGGAAGAAATTTGTAGTATGTCTAAGTAGTGAACTCGCACTGCAGCAGAATATCTAGGAAGGTTTGGGATGATATTATTGTTTCATATTTTATAGCGCAATTCACAGTTGTAAGAAAGCTCTTAATTAAAAATGTAACAAGCCATTCATTGTGGATGTAGCCCAAGTTGGGTGAACCACGTAAATCTGTGTGTTATGGTGTGTTTGCAATTTATGTTACCTTCTAATTTATGTTGAATGAATGGATCATATATGATACTGTAATTTTTCACATATATTATGTTTTATAACAAATTAATTTTTAGCTATGATAACTGCACATGTAAGTAAAGGGTCTGAATGATGCCTCGCTTCCCCTTAGCACTGTAGAACCTTGGCTCCTACAGCACCTCTAGATGCCTCAAGTGAAACTTCACTTGCTCTGCAGGTGATGTCGAAAGGGACGGTATCTAAGGGTTTTGCTGGTATTTGACTAATTAACCTTGGGTCTCGCTCCTGTGCACCAACAGTGTGCCAACCAAAACAATGAAAGAAAAGACCCAAGTAATGGAATATGTCTCTGGGGAAGTAGTGAAAGAAAAGAATCCTTCAAGATTAAGTGTTATGGTGATATGGATCAGGGTGAGTTCATGGATTATGGTTTCATTGAGATAGTTTCTATGAGTTCCTTTGTGGAGGGTGTGTTTTCTCTTGAGTTACCAATTTCTAGACGTTATGTTTTTCCAAACCCCTTAATCTGCCTTTTGTTTGTCCTCTTATCATATTTGCAAGTCCCTTTTATAAGGTTTCAAGCTATAGCATCAATAATTTGGGACTGGGGCAGACGTGGAAAGGGTAGAGCTCAATTTTAGACTGGATTTTGAGAGTCCTTTTCTATTCTTTATTTCTTTATTTAGCATTTATTCTT
>JASDQU010372254.1:88955-100949 GCA_032191745.1 Picea mariana | reverse complement strand
ATTACCAAACCCTTGAGGTAGGGGAACACCATACAATGGATCCTATTATGGAAGGGATCCTCTCCTGTTCACTTGCCTCTTCAAGGGGGCATCCTCCTATTGAGCTACCGCTCCAAATACAATATTTATCTTCATGTCTCATTACATTGCTTGAACCCCTTTATATAGTGCTACCATCACCTAAGAACATTCTAGAGAATGAATCTTCTAGAAGTAGAACCTTCTAAGAAGTCCTCTTACATTTATTATATCTAATTACCCATTTATTATATCTAACTACAATAGTGGGCCTTATTTAATAATATAGTGGACCTAGTCCACCTTACATTGAATGACCTCCACTATTATAACTATGGTCCCTCTGCCCCCCCCCACTACCTCTCTAGATACCTTACAGATGAAGTGCAAAATTCATGTGGGCCCCGTTTGGGTAAGTTAGTACATCAACTTCTCGGGGTCGTAACTTTTGCATACGATCTTCATTTTAGGCACAGGATAGCTAGTTGGAAATGTATCATTGAGGAGATTCATTTTGGGGGCTCAATCAAAGACTTTGAATACAATTGAGAATCTTGATATCGAAAAACCTTCATTTAGGCCCTCAAAATGTCCCCGGAAGTTAAAAACTGCTAAAAATAGTAAATTGCCAAAATTGCTAGAAAACTGTTTTGAGCGAGTTGGAAAAGGTGGGTGGCCACTGATATCCACCTAGATCATTCCTACCTCCTTAGGAAGAAATGGTCTCCATTGCATTGATTTCTCAGGGGAGAGAGGGAAGCATTTGTTGAATCTGAATCTTGGTGAGCTGCTTGCCTTGCTGGAGACGTCACATTGCTCGGTTTGTGGAAGGTTGTCACAACCCTCTTACTGGAGGGGCTAAGTCTGTTCAAAATGTCGAGATACATGAGAGGACTGTGTGCTGAAGGAATATTTGCGCTTTACTTCAACTTTGTCGACCTGCTTCTGTTGGATAGAAGGTGTTTGGGGCGAGGCTGTAGTGGTTGCAATGTTCTTCTGTTCACCCTTTGAATAGATTGTGAAGAAGATAAATTTTGTAGTATGAGATACTACCTTGCAACACTGTTTAGGTGGAACAATAATTGGAACTACCTCTCTTATTGTTTAGAGATGACCCCCGAGAGAAACAATTACACTGCGGGGTCGAGACTCATAAACGACATGGTGTTTCCACATATATGGCTAGCCCAAGAGAAAATCACAAACATCCAGTGGGGAAAAATCACATAATACCTCATCCTTGAAGGGTTGGATTTTGTATGACAATCGACACTGCTAGATGACACCAAGATCTTGTCCTTGATGAAGCCACCCAATGTTGTATGGTTGCGGGTGTGGTGTTGTTGACAATCCCAATTGTTTGACGACCTCTACTAAGATGAGGTTCTTATGGCTTCCACTATCAATAATAAAAATCAGTGGGGTCCTCTTCACCCACATCTATGAATGAAAAAGGCATTTCCCCTCTTTAGAATCTGTTGGTTCTTCTGGTTGAATTGTTACGATCACGAAAATAACAGTGGGGTCTACGTCGATGATTTGTCTTTTACTAGTATTTTCAAAATCGGATTCTGAATCAAGGTTCAACTCCTTGTCTTTGATCTCGGCCACCAAAGATTGTTTTGAGTGACATTCATCAGTTTTTTTCCAAAGGATTTTGTGGAAACACACTATTTTCCAGTGTCCTTCTTTGTCTTCCCGTAACCCTTCTTTCCATGTGGCTTAGACTGGTTTTTTGGAAGTTGTTTGTCATGGTCGTGTTCCTCATACTTTGGTTGTTACGGATTTGGAGATCCGAACTCCCATTTGTTTTGGTGCCTAAATTTCTACTCGATTTTAACAACATATCAATACGCAACACCGAGTGATGAGATATACAAAAAATCCATTTCAGTTTGGATGTATCTATGCAGAGCCCTGCGGTATTTCAGAACCAAATGTTGCTCATATTATTTGATACCCAGCTTGGTGCGCAATGTATCTAAGGTATTGGTGAACTCCAGAACTGTTTTTCCCCTCTCTTGCCATAGTGTGGTCCATCTCATGTATTGTTCCTCATAGCTTCCAACAGTGTAATATTGTTCCTTTACCGCATCCACAAAAAAATCCCAATTGTGCTCGACCCCATATATTCCAAACTCCTTTGGAATCTTGCTCCCAGTAAGTTTCCCATCAATGTTTGACACAGTGGAGAGATTTAAGTAGTGTGAAGGTGATTTTTTCCCTATCATAAAAATTATGAACAGAGAAATAACATTCTAGCATATTTAACCATTTATCTAGGGCATCCGCATCTATCTGACCTTCAAATACGAGAATATCAAAATCAACTTGTGCCTTCAAATACGAGGTGTTGCCAAAGTGGTTGTTTTCTAAAGATGTCATTGTTTCTATCGAAAGGCGTTGAAGGATGTGGGAAAAATTCTCAATCATTTCGTCCCTCTGTCACGTGAGAGATTTCTCAAGCAACATATTGATAGAATTGTTTGCTCCGTCATTTTTATTTTCTTCCACGATGGAGGGTTTATTGGGAATGGGAGAGAGATTGTATTCAAGAGAGACAATCTCGATACCCAACTTGCTATACTCGGACCTCTTCGGGGACATAAACTAAAAAACAATCAAGAGAAGTTTGCTCTGATACAACTGATCCAGATTATTTTCAGTATGAAATGAGAGCAGAGATATAATAAATAAATGCATAAAAATGTCATGGATATCCAATAATATAACATAAATGTATCAGATATGCAACCATACAAACAGAGATACAGTAATACACGATTTCTATTAATAAACGAAATGTACAAAGACTGTAAAAATACAAAGTGAAAGACTCATTAGAATGGTGGCATCTTATCTTTGAGAAGAGATGTGACGGCTACCTGAATCCGCAAGAAGATAGTTACAATGAGGCTCTGAAGGCCTTTTTACAATAAAAAAGAATGTCAAAAACCCTAAACATACAAAAACCTAACCCTAGGAGATGAAAATCCAAAATTCATGTCGGCCCTGTTTGGGTAAGTTAGTACATCAACTTCCTGGGGTCGTAACTTTTGCATACGATCATTGCTTTAGGTGCACGATAGCCCGTTGGAAAGGTATCATCAAGAATATTCATTTTGGGTGCTCAATCAAATATTTTTACTAACATTGTGAATATTTTTCTCGAAAAACCGTCATTTAGACTCTCAAAATGTCCCCGGAACTTAAAAACTGCTAAAAATAGTAAATTGTCAAAATTGCCAAAAAATTGTTTTGAGCGAGTTGGAAAAGGTGGGTGGCCACCAATATCCACATGGATCAATCATCCCTCTTTAGGAATAAATGGTCACCATTGCGTTGAGTTCTTGGGAGAGAGAGGGAAGTGTTTCCTAAATCTGAATCTTGGTGACCTGCTTGCCTTGCTAGATACGTTGTGTTTCTTGGTTTGTGGAAGGTTGTCACAACCCTGTTGTTGGAGGGGTTGAGTCTATTCAACAAGTCGAGCTACATGATAGGACTGTGTGCAAAAGGAATCATTTCTCTTTTTTGCAACCTTGTCAACCTTCTTCTGTTGGATAAATGGTGCTTAGGGCGAGGCTGTAGTGGTTGCAATGTTCTACTGTTCACCTTTTGAACAGATTGTGAAGAAGATGAATTTTGCAGTATGAGATACTACCTTGTGACACTGTTTAGGTGGAAAAATAGTCGGAACTACCTGTCGTATTCTATAGAGATGACCCCCCATAGAAACAATGACACTGTGGAGTCAAAACTCATAAATAGCATGGCATTTCCACATATATGGCTGGACCAAGAGAACATCACAGACATTCAGTGGGGAAACATCACATAATACCTCATCCTTGAAGGGTTGGATGTCATATGACAATCAACATTGTTGGATGACATGGAGATCTCATCCTTGTTGAAGCCACCTGATGTTGTATGGTTGCGAGTGTGGTGTTATCGACAATCCCAACTATTTGATGACCTTTGCTGAGATGAGGTTCTTCTAGATTCTGTTATCAACAATAAAATGCAATAGGGTCCCCTTCACCCACATATTTGATTGAAAAAGGTGCTCCCCCTCTTCAGGATCTGTTGGTTCTCCTGGTTGAATTGTTGCGGTCGTGACAATAGCAGTGGGGTCTGCATCGATTATCTTTCTTTTACCAATCTTTTTAGAATTGGATTATGAATCAAGGTTCCAATCCTTATCTTTGATCTCGGCCACCAATGACATTTTTGAGTGACATTCATCGATGTTGTGCCAAGGGATTTTGTGGAAATTGCACCATTTTCCAGTGTTCTTCTTCGTCTTCCCATGACCCTTCTTTTCCTATGGCTTAGACTAGTTTTCTGGAAGTTGTTTGTCAAGTTCATCTTTCTCATAGTTTGGTTGTTGCTAATTTGGAGATACAAACTCCTATTTGTTTTGGTACCTAAATTTCTGCTCAATTTTAACAGCATATCGATATGCAACACTGAGTGATGAGATATCCAGAAAATGCATTTTAGTTTGGATGTATCTGTGTAGAGCCTCGCGGTATTTCAGAAACAAATGTCGCTCAGATTCTTTGAGATCAATCTTGGTGTGCAAGGTATGGAAGGTATTGGTGAAATCTAGAACTATTTGGCCCCTCTCTTGTTGTAGTGTGGTCCATCTCATGTATTGGTCCTCATCGTTGCCAACAGGGTAATATTATTCCCTTACCGCATCCACAAGAGAATCCCAATTGGGATCGGCCCCATATATTCCAGACTCCTTTGTGGAATATTTATCCCAGTAAGTTTCCCACCAATGTTTGACATGGGGGAGAGCTTTAAGGACTGCGAAGGTGATCTTTTACCTGTCAGAAAAATTATGAATGGAGAAATAACCTTCTAGCAGATTTAACCATTGGTCTAGAGAATCCACATTTATCTGACCTTCAAATATGAGAATATCAAAATTAACCTGTACCTTGAAAGGAGAGGTGCTTCCAAAGTGGTTGTTTGATGAATATGCGCATGTTTCTATCAACAGGAGTTGAAGGATGTGGGAAAAATTCTCCATCATTTTGTCCCTCTGTCGCATGAGAGCTTGCTCAAGCAACAGATTGATAGAATCCTCTGCTCCACCGTTTCTCTTTTATTCTGCCATGGAGGGATTCCTGGGCATGCGAGAGTGATTTTATTCAAGAGAGACAATAACGAGACCCAAATTTTTATACTCGGACCTCATCTAGGACATGCACTGAAAAACGATCAAGAGCAGTCTGCTTTGATACCACTGATCTAGATTATTTTCGGCATGAAATGAGAGCGAAGATATAATAAAGAAATGAACAGCGATGTCATGGATATCCAATAATATAACAAAAATCTATAATATATGCAACCATAAACACTTTCTATTAATGAAAGAAATGTGTAGAGACTGTAAAAATACAGAGTGAAAGACTCACGATAATGGTGGCAGCTTATCTCTAAGAAGAGATGTGACAGCTACTTGCATTCACAAGAATATGGTTACAATGAGGCTCTAAAGAAATTTTTACAATAAACATGAATTTCAAAAACCATAGACATCCAAAAACCTAACCCTAGGAGATGAAGCGCCAAAATTCATGTGGGCCCCTTTTGGGTAAGTTAGTACATCAACTTCTCGGGGTCGTAACTTTTGCATACGATCTCTGTTTTAGGCACACAATAGTTCATTGGAAAGGAACCGCTGAGGAGATTCATTTTGGGGGTTCAATCAAATAATTAGGCTATTATTGAGAATCTTTATATCAAAAAACCTTCATTTAGGCTCTCAAAATGGCCCCGGAAGTTAAAAACTGCTAAAAATAGTAAATTTCCAAAACTCCTAGAAAACGGTTTTGAGCAAGTTGGAAAAGGTGGTTGGCCAACGATATCCACCTGTTTCAATCCTCCCTCCTTAGGAAGAAATGGTTTCCATCGTTTTGATTTCTCAGGGGAAAGAGGGAAGCATTTGTTGAATCTGAATCTTGGTGAGTTGCTTAACTTGCTAGAGACGTCGCGTTGCTCGGTTAGTAGAAGGATATCATGACCCTATTGTTGGTGGGGCTGAGTCTGTTCAACAAGTTGAGCTACATGAGAGGACTATGTGTAGAGGGAATATTTGTGCTCTGTTGCAACCTTGTCGATCTATTCGATAGAAGGTTCTTGGGGAGAGGCTATAGTGGTTGCAATGTTTTTTTGTTCACCTTTTGAACAGATTGTGAAGAAGATAAATTTTGTAGTATGAGATACTACCTTTCGACACTGTTTAGGTGGAACAATAGTCGAAACTACCTCTCGTATTCTATAGAGATGACCCCCCAGAGAAACACTGACACTGCAGAGTCGAGACTCATAAGCATCATGGTGTTTCCACATATATGGCTGGCCCAAGAAAACATCACAGACATCCAGTGGGGAAACATCACATAATACCTCATTCTTGAAGAGTTGGATGTCGTATGACAATTGAAACTATTGGCTGACATGGATATCTTGTCCTTGGCTAAGCCACCCGATCTTGTATGGCTATGGATGTGGTGTTTTCGACAATCCCAATTGTTTGACGACCTCTTCTGAGATGAGGTTCTTCTAGCTTCCACTATCAAAAATAAAATCTAGTGGGGTCCCCTTCATCCACATCGGTGACTAAAAACGACACTCCCCCTCTTCAGGATATGTTGGTTCTTCTGTTTGAATTGTTGTGGTCGCGACAATAGCAGTGGGGTCTGCGTCAATGATCTGTCTTTTACCAGTATTTTCATAATCGGATTTTGAATCAGGGTTCCTCTCCTTGTCTTTGATCTTAGCCACCAATTATTTTTTTGAGGGACATTCATCGGTGTTATTCCAGGGGATTTTGTGAAAATCACACCATTTTCCATTGTCGTTCTTCATCTTCCCATGACCCTTCTTTTCTTGTGGCTTAGACTGGTTTTCTGAAAGTTGTTTGTCAGGGTCGTCTTTATCATACTTAGGTTGTTGCGGATTTGGAGATCCAAACTCCTGTTTGTTTTGGTGCCTAAATTTCTTCTCGATTTTAACAACATATCAATGTGCATCACTGAGTGATGAGATATCCAGAAAATCCATTTCAGTTTGGATGTATCTATGTAGAGCCTCGCGGTATTTCAGAACCAAATGTTGCTCATATTCTTCGATACCCATCTTGGTGAGAAAGGTATGGAAGGTATTGGTGAACTCCAGAACTACTTGTCCCCTCTCTTGTCATAGTTTGGTCCATCTCATGGACTGGTCCTCATAGTTTCCAACAGGGTAATATTGTTCCTTTACCGCATCCACAAAAAAATCCCAATTGTGCTCGGCCCCATATACTCCAAACTCCTTTGTGGAATCTTGCTCCTAGTAAGTTTCCCACCAATTTTTGACATGGGGGAGAGATTTAAGGAGTGTGAAGGTGATAGTTTCCCTGTTGGAAAAATTATGAACAGAGAAATGACCTTCTAGTATATTTAACCATTTGTCTAGGGCATCCACATCTATCTGACCTTCAAATACAGGAATATCAAAATTAACCTGTACCTTGAAAGGAGAGGTTATTCTAAAGTGGTTGTTTGATGAAGATGTGCCTATTGCTGTCAGTAGGTGTTAAAGGATGTGGGAAAAATTCTCCTTTGTTTCGTCCCTCTGTCGCGTGAGAGATTGCTCAAGCAACAGATTGATAGAATTGTTTGCTCCATCGTTTTTCTTTTCTTCTACCATGGAGGGTTTCTTGGGTGTACGAGAGCAATTTTCTTCAAGAGAGACAAGCTCAAGACCCAAATTTCTATGCTCGGACCGTGTTGGGCACATGCACTGAAAAACAATCAAGAGCATTCTGCTCTGATACCACTAATCTGGATTATTTTCGGCATGAAATGAGAGAAGAGATATAATAAAGAAATGCAAAGAAATGTCATGGATATCCAATAATATAACAAAAATGTATCATAGATGCAACCATGAACACATAGATATAGTAATACATGATTCCTATTGATGAAATAAATGTATAGAGATTGTAAAAATACAGAGTGAAAGACTCGCTAGAATGGTGGCAGCTTATCTCTGAGAAGAGATGTGACGAGTACTTGCATTCGCAAGAAGATGGTTAAAATGAGGCTCTAAAGGCCTTTTTACAATAAACAGGAATGTCGAAAACCCTAGACATCCAAAAACCTAACCCTAGGAGATGAAGTGTCAAAAGTCATGTGGGCTCTGTTATCACCCCATAAGTTATGGGAATCAACTGATGACTGGGATATTATCTATCTCTAATGTTTTTGTTGTCAAATGATTTTTCATTCTGCAAATAATTTGAAAATGAAAAAGAAAAGAAAAAGAAAAGAAAAGAAAAGAAAAGAAAAAGAAAAAAGAAAAAAGAAAAAGAAAAAGGAAAAAGAAAAGAAAAGAAAAAGAAGAAAAAGAAAAAGAGGGCATAAAATAATTTAAATGAAAGCCCCATGCAATAATAGTAACTTGGCCATACCTTTCAAGCATGGCCAAGTTCTTTTTAAATTTAATGTTGATAGGGTAGTGAATAAATCTGACCAGACTGTCTAATCCTGGTCAGATAGCCCTTAGGTTACATTAGTGAATAAATCTGACCAGACTATCTAATCCTGGTCAGATAGCCCTAAGGTAGATTAATTTCTTAACCCAACAGTTTAATATGGGTTAATTGTCCTAGGAATATAGGTTAGCATGTAGGTCAGTTGCTTCATTTGTTTCACCCCAATAAAACCAACTTGATAAAAAATGTTACGCCATGTCTCAAATGCCTAAAGGATAGTTTGGTCGAAGTCCCTTGGTAGTGTCTATGTGAAAAGTTTGGAAAAAAAAACCCATAAGATACATCTATCCTAAGTTTTCCCAACACATATTTCTCTGCTCCTAATTTATGCTCCATGCAATTTTCGACGGTCCAGATCATGGTGCCCAGATCTACGGTGCACAAAGCATTCCATACCCCCCCCCCGAATATTCTGCTTTTAACCGTGGGGGGGTCTGGAATCGGTAATAAGAATTGCGCACATCTGGACGGCCCAGAGACGAGCGTTGAAATCAATGGCCCAAATTTGATTACGGACCCCCCCATCCATTCTGCCTTTAATGGAGGGGGGGGTGGGTCCGAAATGAGTGATAAATGACGTGCTAATATCTACGGTCCAGAAACAGGTGCGTAGATCAATGACTCTAATTGGATTTCGGACCCCCCCGGATGATCTATTTTTTAACCAAGGGGGGGGGTCCGGAATGCTTATTTTTCCCTGGCAGCCCCCTGGTCATACTTGGCATCATCCTATTGACCCCGAAGTCCCATCATTATATGCTATCTGACAACCCCCGTCACTCATGGACATCATTTTCCATTGATTCCACTTGTCCCACTTGTTCCCGAGTTATGTCCCATCCCATAACTATTGTCAGTCCCTGCTGTCAGATCCCTACCCCTTTCACTCATGACCAGCCCCTTATAATGAATTTTACGTCCAATCCCCAGCCTCCACGTCACCCGCCCATATGTTTCGGCCACCGTCATCTGCCATCTCACCCCCAAGTGGCCCGTTGTTCATTTATTACGGGATAACACACCCGTTACCCTGCCGACCTGTCTCTCATGCTCAACCAACCCTAGTTTTAAATAAAACTACTGTTATTCTCTATACATTCATCCTTCTCCCATCACACCAGAAAATTTACCTCATACTTCTCCATTGCATTTCCGTCGCCTTCATCCACAGTCAGTCGACCCACTAACTTCTTGTTTATTGCAGGTACTGCATCAAAGATGGCGCCAAAGCCAAGACAAGCAGAAGGAGAGGAGAATCATTTTCTCCTACCTCCTATCGACCTGGACAAAATCCCATTGGTCGACAAAGACAAATTTATCCCTGATACCAAGTGTGATTTCGATTTTTTAGACCTCCAGTCATGGCTCCAGGAGGTTTTCTTGGACCAGAGTGATGAAATTGGATTCTGGGATTCCAATTTGCCCCTTTACCTTTTCCCCAGATACACCATTTCCCCGAATTCACACTTAAATGCCAAGCTCACTACATACCCGAACAGAGAGCCGTCATATCCTCATCTGGAGACATCCTGTTTCTCATTACTCCTGAAGACATAGACCAGATGATGCAAATTCCCCGTGCTGAATCTGCGTCTCCTTTCAGCTTAGAAATCCTCATTGAGTTATACCAGAAGATGACGTTTCCCCAGAGAGCTCAAATTTTCGAGCTTTTCCTTCCCACCTCCGCTCAATTCCCTTCCACAAATCCCCCTTACCCCTCATCCATGTTCTCTACCAAGGGAAACGAGGTCATTTCCTCCCTTTGTGCTCTGTTAGGTTACTATTCCGACCAGTGGGTAGACGATCCCATTCTGAGTTTTCTATCCATTTTCACCAATGATGAAAAACCCACAACACAGTTTGATTACAGCACCTTCTTGGCCGATAATATTCACGAACAGTTCGTGAATTTTGGCACAGAAGGCATGTTCAGATACTCATCTATATTTTCATACATGTTTGTTTACTTTCAAGCAGATAAATTCAGTTTCTCCATGCAGAAGATGGATGCAGATGGAAGGCCTCAGCCAGTCACTGCATGGACCTCTTTATTGAAACACAACTCCACAGAGTATAGTTTCAAGGATTTCATCGATCTGTTTTACCACCTGGTGGTAAGCATGTTGATCGGCATGCCCAAGCCTAGAATAAACGACGAAGTCCGGAGAATTCTGCATCTCTCAGATAGCTCAAAGACCAGAGATTGGTACCTGTATCAAAACCACACCGAGATCAGAGTATTCGGGTGAAAGTTGGCACCCTACAAGTTGCCCAAATATGTTCCAGTAAGAATCTTTGCTTTAGAATACATAAGGAATATCATGAATTCAGATGATATTCATTTCGTATCCTTGAAGAAAAAACAACAGCTTCGAATCAAGGGGCAAATTGTCTCCTTCATCTGCAACAGTCATGGCGCCGGAGAAGAAGTGGACCGAATGCTGAGAGAAATGAAGTTTTTCTTGAGTTTCCCATGGCACTATGATCCATGTGGGATCATTTCAGAAATGCGGGTGAAAAATAAAAATATCCCGTATGTTCATGAGCCCAAGCCCGAGATTGAAAAATTTGCCAATCAAACAGTCTGGATGCCCGACACCTTGGTCGAAGTGGAATAGCAGGTTCCTCCGACCACTGTACTTCCAACTTCCACGCCACAAGTCCCTAAGGAAAAAAGGCCTCGACAAGAATCATCTCTCCTTGTCACGGAGGTGTTGTTTGAGGAATTCCAATTGCACACTAAGAGGCCCATGACAACCACAGTTCCCAGTCCAACTGGAGAAATAGAAGTCCCGCCTACCACAGTGGTCAAACCTGTCATTCCACCCTTCGAGACGATCATTCATAAGGAAATCACCCCAGTAGTACCGAAGAAATCCTCAGGCTCCCCCCTGGACACTCAGCCTAGAAAGACTGGGCCCAAATTGAGCATCTTCGAGAAGTACGAGATGATTAAGAAAAAGAATCAGACTCTTACCAGCAGTACCTATGCTCAGCTTCGAAAGCAAACGTCAACTGCGTAGCACAGGCTGTTGTTTGTGTTTGACACAGAAAAGGGAAGGATGCACATGGATTTCCTTCAGGCACAGGTACCAGACCCCAACGTAATCACAGACTACAAGAGGGCCACCTTCGAATTCTAGACGAAGGACGTGCACCCAGCAGATTAAATGGAACTACATAAACTGACAGGGGAGATGGTTTTTCATACATTGGCACATGCTTTAGCTTCTGCAGCAAAACTTCGGGTATCATTGAACAATGCTTAGACACAACTAAATCTGGAGAAGATATCATCCTTCGCAAAAGACAACAGAATCAAAACTTTGGAGGAGCTGGTCCTCAAGATTGGCTATGACCCCTCCAACGTCAAAGTTGCAGAGGAGATGATAAAGAAGAAGAATGCAGCCATC
>JASDQU010372254.1:66494-88935 GCA_032191745.1 Picea mariana | reverse complement strand
AAAACTTCGGGTATCATTGAACAATGCTTAGACACAACTAAATCTGGAGAAGATATCATCCTTCGCAAAAGACAACAGAATCAAAACTTTGGAGGAGCTGGTCCTCAAGATTGGCTATGACCCCTCCAACGTCAAAGTTGCAGAGGAGATGATAAAGAAGAAGAATGCAGCCATCGCCTCTTTTAGAAAACAACTAAAACTCCTACCCATAGAGGACTCACATGCAAAGGAGATAGCAGGGAAAGAAGGCGAGAAAGATGAAATGCTCAAGCTGCTCATGGAGCAGAACACCCAACTCAAAGAAATGGAAGCGAAGATGGAGAAACTTCTAAAGGAGAAAGAGCAGTTGAAGTCTATGGAAGACATTCCATTGACTGCCATCCCAATCTCAGGGACAAGCACATCAACAGTAACAGAAATCTCATCTGCAACACCAGTGACACCACAAGAGGGGACAACTAATCTCGCCAAATCCATGGAAAAGATGAACTTGCAAGAGAAGGAAATCAGTAGACTTAAGAAGGAAGTTGAGAGCCTCCAGGAACTCAAGAATTATTTCCATACCAGCCTGTCCAAAGAAAAGCAGATAACAGAGAAGCTCAAGCAGGAGCTACAACAACTCCAAAAGAAAACAGTGGCAGGGAAAACTCTCGCTGAGGTCAAAGAGAATGTATGGACAGACATCACAAAGTCCATTAATGAGATATGGCCCATGATCCAAATTATGTTTGAACAGAATGAGTTTTTCCAGAGGAGAAAACAGGCCATTGAAAAGATCAGAGTAGAACTAGGAGATAGACCAACTCAGGCAAATGAGATCATCAAATTTCTAAATTCTAAGATCAGAGAAGAGCTAGAAGAGTTGAAGATCGAGGACAGAGCAGAGACCATCCTTGAGGTCAAAAGAGTTTTGACCAAGAGGGGATTAATGCTTCAACTAGAAGAAAAGGTTCAGACCATGGACCTAGGAGTACATAAATTCTTCAACAAGATCGAGGCTCTCTAGAAGAAAGGCCTCCCCGGTCTGAAGGTTATTAATGATAAACTGATGGGACTCCCATATTACAAAAAGAGACTGTCTGAAGTGTTTAAGGACAGTTCAAAGTTTGCTAGCATACAAGGGAGCATCACTGGAAAAGCATTCCCGGACGCTCTTCAGTTGGACATCAACATCCAACACGAGATTCGATACATATTCCTCACTAAGCCCACATTCGCCAAGTATACAGAAATGGACGAAGTGTATCGGAGATTGCTCAAAGTCACTGTTCCTAGTCATCTCAAATGGGAGGAACTCTATGATCTGATCAATTAGCATATGAGTTGTCCAATGTCCAGTCACATATCCAGTCAGATGAGGTCGTGCAAAGGGCTTCATCAACGGTCTACCCAGAAATTCCACATGCAATTGCACCAAGTCATCAAGCAGTTTGATTAGTTAAATTAGTTAGGATAAAAATAGAATTGGCACGTCCTAATCAGTTATGATAGGAACGATTGTAATTTGAATTATAAATAATTCACCTTTCGAAGTATTGAGGGTTGTTGATATTTACACTCTGAAAGCTATCAGACTGTAACAATTTTTGAAGAGATCTACCATTAATGAAAAGGAGGCACTTTTACAGGATTCTTGCATGTATCCACTGGTGATGTTATTCTCTAAGTTGAATGTTATTCTTTCTTTGTGATCATTTTGTTTTCTGAAACTAATCTTTAAGAGTAACGCATGTTGCAGGATTTATCTTGGATACCCTGTTTCAGACTTTAAAGATTTTAATGTTTATCTTCTGATGTTTTCAATTAAGAAATTCTTAACTTCTTCTTAGTTGAATTTATCTTTCTCATCTTTTCTTCTGCCCATCATTTAAGCTACTAAAAAATCCAGTGAGTATTTTCTTTTTTTGTTTCTAGTGGTATTTCATATTTAATTAAATACAGACCCCATAGCCCAATGGAAGTCTAGACTGTCTCAACCAATTTAAAAACACTTTAACAACAAAACCTACAGATTTCTTTACCTAGCCTAATATCTAAAGTTGAAACATAGCTAAATCATATAGAGAGATCCCTCTCTGAAGTTGGAAGGGCTAGATCCCAGCTTTAAAAGTGGTTGGATAAATTTACCTTTGTAGATTTCTTCTCTTTCAACCTCTAGGAAATTTACCAAGTGCTAACATAATGGCGACTCCACTGGGAAGAACTAAAATTGATAATTTCACGTTTTCTTTCCCCCAAAAAAAAGAATGTTCAAATTTGAAAAGAAAATAATGTTTAGAGGTTGACCAAACTTTATACATATTATTTTCAGACTCGCAAAATTAAAAAATATATATATATATATATATATAAAACCAAAAAGAGTTCTGGCTCCCAAAAAAGTTCATACTCAATCTTATCTAAACCCATAACCCGCGTTAGTGGTAGATATCCCCGAACATTTTCTCAGGCGAAAGACCTTAGCTCTCAGTTCAGTGAGTGATATTCCCCTTCATAAGTCTCCTTCTTTTTCCAAGAAGCCTGTTGCCTCTCAAAACTCCGACCTTGAAAACTTTCCAAAGTGAAACCTGGTTAGAACACAGTCTGATAGTTTTGTGACTGATATCGTCCTTGACCCAATTGCATTGCAACCCTGAACCCCCGAAGTTCAGTCTCCCACGACTAAACCTAAAATCACTCCCTCAGCACTATCCAGTCCCTCCTCATCCTCGTCTTCAGTCGCCACCTCGCCGATCATCTAGGTTGTCGTCCCACCTCCTCCACCCATCATGGAAGCTCGATATGCTCCTATGGTGTTGGTTGTGCTGCTACATGCAATGCCCCAAGACTATCAAACTAGACTTCCACAGTTCGATGCAACAAGAACTTTAAACGCCCAACAACATGTTGACAAAATGAATGACTATTTTGACCTGTAAGAAGTTGACGAGGCTGACGTTCAAATGCGCCTGTTTGCCCAAAGTTTGATAGGTGACATCAAGAAATGGTACAAAGCTTTACCTGCTGACTCAATCCCTGACCTTGTCGCTTTTCAAAGGAGTTTTCTTGACAGATGGGAGGTAAAGAAAAACCCTTTCCAGATATTGTCAGAATACGAGAGTATAAAAGGAAATCAAGGTGAGACGGTACAGGATTACTGCACCCATTTTAATAACCTGTACAATGCAATTCCAGCCAAAGTCAAACCTCCATAGGGCCTGGCGTTGACAAAATTCCCTGATGGTTTTGATGACGATATGTCATACCAATTAAGAGAAAGAAATTATACCACCTTGGATGACATGAAGAGAAGTGCTATAAGTGTGGAGGCCAATCTATTGGTAAAAAGGGCACGATAGAGGTCAGAAAGGAGAGTCACAATCAAAGAAGAACCTTCCACATCGAACACAGATTCCAAATTGGATTTTTTGGCCTGAAAAATAGAACTAATGCTGGAAAGAATGACTATGTCAGACAGAAATCCTCCATGGGACAACACACCTACTCCTCAAGTTCGAAACCCCAATTTTAGAAGAAACCCTCCTCAAATCAGACAGAGAGATCCTAGGGATCAAAGAGAGTAGAGGGGCCCAGATCATCAGATTAGACCTCCCCTGCAAGAAAACTATGCTGATGAAGCGGGGGAAGTGATTGAGGAATTGGAGGACACTCACATCAACCTCATGGGCATTCATGACAATGAAGCTATTTTCCTTACCCAAGAAGAGTAGGAACTTTTTCTCCTAAATCAAACGAAAGTATGTGAAGAAGCTGAAGATGCAGAACAAAAGGCCTTTGAAAATGTTATTTTTAAGGTCCACCGTCAATACAATCTGCAGAGTAAGAAAATAGAAGGGAATTCCCCTAAAAAGACGACTGAAACACAGAAGGTAGACGAGACCAAAAAGACCCCTGAGACATCTACCGAGAAAATTCCTGAGAAAACTAATACTGAGAAGATTCCTGAGAAGAGTAAAGCTGACACCCCCCATTAAGAAAAACCTCACCATTCTGAAAAGGCCATCACAGCCCAAGGTTTCACCTATTCATCCACCGAGTACTCCTGAGCAGAAGAATTTGGTGGATAAAACAGAGATGATGAGCCAAGGCAGAGCTCCTACACCCTTCAGCCTGGAAGGGGAATTGGCCAAAATAAAAATTCCCATCCAACTTACAGAGTTAATGAACAGAGGCGGTTATCATTCACAGGTGATTAAAGCGCTGGCTATTGAACCTGACATAGGCACGAAGGCCTTAACCATTGGATCAACAAGTCATTCAGACACTGTGAATCTTACTGATGATCGACTCGAGCTTATTTTCAGACCTGAAGTAGATGGTCGAGATGATACTAGTGAGGTCTCTCCTTTTTACATCAGTCTGAACATACACGACTTGATCTTTCATAATGCTATGCTGGATTTGGGTGCCTCCCACAACCTGATGCCTAAAGCAGTAATGGAAAAACTGGGACTGGAGGTCACCAGACCATACAAGGATTTACACTCATTTGACTCTAATAAAATTAAATGTATTGGTTTGATTAAAGATCTATGCATCACCTTGGTTCAGATTCATGGGAAGAGCATGGTAATGGATGTGGTGGTTGCAGACATCCTGCCGAAGTATGGGATGTTGCTATCCCGGTCTTGGGGGGAGAAGTTGAAAGGAACCTTGCAACTGGATATGTCTTATGCCACTATCCCAGTGTTTGGACAACAGAGGAGGCTATACAGAGAAACGTTGATGAAGTACATGGTCAGTAGCCAAGAAAAACCGCACAATTATCCCCTTTACTCTACGCATTCCGATTTAGATTCATTCATCTTGTACAATGATGGTGATACAGAAGAGCAAGAGACTCAGCTGATGGAAGACACATCTAGTCAAGATGAAAGCCAAGAAAGCATTGAGGTAGCAAAGATGAAGAATGTGATAAATGAAGAGTTACCCGCTGATTTCTGGAGAATGGATTTTGATGGAGCTATGAGTAAAGAAGGAGCAGGAGCTAGCGTCTGGCTGCACAATCACAGAAACAGGTATTCAGAAAACCATTCTTACAAATTAAATTTCTAGTGCACTAACAATGTTGTCAAGTATGAAGCTTTGATGCTCGGTCTGAAGCTTTTGAAAAAGGTTGGTGCTAAACAGATTATGGTAAGAGGTGATTCCAAGTTAATAATCAAGCAAATTAAAGGTGAGTATGCTGCGAAACACCCACGTCTTAGAGCTTATAGGAATTTTGTCCTTGATGCCTTGAGGTGTTTTACTGAAGTTGACTTGCAGGTAATGCCGAGCGGACGGAATATTTTAGCAGATGGATTGGCCACCTCAGTAGCCACCTGTAAGATTCCTTTCGGCCCAACTCGCCCATATATTGTTGAGGTGAAATGTAGACCTACAGTTCCCGACAATATCAGGTACTGGAAAGTGTTTGGTAATGATGATCAGATCGAAGACTTTCTGCAATGTAAAAATGACTTTGAATGTACAAATATAGATTTAGAGAATGAAAATGAAAATGTAAATAGTTCTGATTTTGAAATTGATAGTGTAAATACCATAGATTCAGGAGAATTAGGCGATGACGAAGTAGATGCTAACGTTTTACAGTTGAAAAGCAATGTTTTACCTAGAGGCCTAGTTTCTTTAGAGGACTTGTTTGATTCTAACGACGTGGCCAAAAAACCAAAAATAGAAGCCCATGGACAAGATGTAGAAGACTATAATATAGGGACTAAAGAGAAACCTAGGATGGTCAAACTGTCTAAATCATTATCCCCAGAGAAAAAACTCAAATACATTGAGCTGTTCAAAGCATTTTCGGATGTTTTTGCCTGGAGCTATGAAGATTTGAAAGCCTATGATACCAGCATCATACAACACAGGATTCCAATAAAAGAAGACCAAAAACTGTTTAGGCAGAAACTTAGGAGGATTAATCCCAAGTTGCTCCCTATTATAGAAAAGGAAATCAAGAAAAGGTACGATGCAAAGATCATAGTTCCATTACATTTTTCCAAGTGGTTTTCTAATCTGGTTCCTATACGTAAGAAAACCGGGGAGATCAGACTCTGCATAGACTTCCGAAATCTGAATAAAGTCTCCCTGAAGGATAATTACCCCTTACTGAAAATGGACCACATCCTACAAAAGGTGGTCGGGTTCAGCCGAATTTCTCTGCTGGACGGTTTCTCGAGTTACAATCAGGTTTTAGTTCACCTGGACGACCAATAAAAAATTGCTTTCACCACACCATGGGGCACTTTCATGTATGTGAAAATGCCTTTTGGTCTGATGAACGCAGGATCCACATTCCAGAGGGTAATGGATATCGCCTTCGTGGAAGAATCAGGTAAGTTTATTGTCGTCTATTTAGCTGATGTGACTGTGTTTTCCCAATCTGATGACGAACACCTGAGACACCTCAGATGAGTCTTCAAAAAGTGTAGGAGGTTTGGGATTTCTTTAAATCCTAAGAAGTTCCTTTTCGGGTTAGAAGAAGGAAAACTACTAGGACACATCATCTCCAAATATGGAATCAGAATAGACCCGAGCAAAATCGAGGCCATACAAAATTTGGAACATCCTAGGAACCTCAAAGAACTACAGTCTTTTATTGGAAGAATTAATTTTCTAAGAAGATTCATTCCCAATCTGGCAGAACTCCTCAGGAACATTACAAACATGCTTGAAAAGGATGTAAAAATAAAATGGGACTCTGAGTCCAGACTATCTTTTGAACAGGTCAAACGAGCACTCACAAAAGCCCCTATTTTGATCAGTCCATATTTTACTAAGGATTTCTATCTCTTTTCTTTCACCTCTGAACATACTATAATAGCAATAACAACGGTATTACTGCAGAAGAAAATTGAAGGGTATGAACAGACCATAGCTTTCTTTAGCAAAGCGTTAAGGGATGCTTCTCTGAATTACAATATAATGGAGAAACAAGCTTTTGCCTTGGTAAAAGACATAAAATACTTTAGGGTCTATATTCTCCATTCCCACACCATAGCTTATGTTCTGAACGTGGTAGTTAAAAACATCTTGACACAAGATAATCCAGATGGAAGAAGGGGAAAATGGATTGTTGTCATTTTAGAATATGATATAGAGATTAATCCCACTAAACTAATCAAAGGTCAAGGACTTTATAAACTAATGGCTGAATCTAATTTTCATGCTCTTGACATTAATTTTCTAGATGTGGCAGATGAAAAGGGTGGGATGGAAACTCCAAACGTGAGAGAAGTATTTCTCAACTCTCCATGGTATGCATACCTTATATTCGTTTTACAAAATTTACAAGCTCCCCCTGGTTTGACTAAGACTAAAGCTAGATTTTTGAAGTTGAAAGCTTTGAAATTCTGTATTCTAGAAGGAAATTTGTATTGGAAAGATCCTGTAGGCATTCTATTAAATTGTTTACTGAAAGATGAAGCTGATAAAGTGTTGCAAGAGTTTCATGCAGGAGAATGTGGTGGCCATTTGAACTGGAAGGTCACAGCCAACAAGATACTCAGAGATGGATTCTATTGGCCCACCCTGTTCACCGATGTGCATCAGAAGGTAACAGCATGTCACCAGTGTCAACTGTTTGAAGGCAAAAGGAAACTCCTTCCTCTACCTCTGAAACCTATCTCAGTTGAGGCCCCTTTCCAGCAATGGGGGCTCGACTTCTTGGAGAAATACACCCACCTTCGTCAAGCCAACACAGGTGGATTCTTACCGCCACCAATTATTTTACCAAATGGATCGAGGCAGTACCAAGAAGGCAAGACACTGACGTTGTTATTATTAAATTCCTTGAAAATAATATTTTATCTCGTTTTGGTTTTCCTAGAAAGATTATGACTGACAATGCAGCTGCCTTTCGTTCGAAGAAACTCATAGATTTCTGCAACCAGTATCACATTGGTTTGGGGCACTCCACAGCCTACTACCCACAGGGGAATGGGTTGGCAGAATCTTCAAACAAAACTTTGGTAAATATCATCAAGAAAACATTGTAGGAAAACAAAAAATCATGGCACAATAAGTTGGTGTTTTCTTTATGGACTGACAGACTGACCACCAAAAGGTTAATTGGTATGTCACCATACCAGCTGGTCTATGGTACAGAGGTAGTTTTTCCCACTTCTTTGGGAGTCCCTATCATGAAGTTACTTCAAGAGGTACAAGTTGAGCCAAATGACTCACAGAGAAGGATCAACCAGATGATCCAGTTGCAACAGTCTAGGGAGGATGTTTTCAACAAAACACAGGTCATCCAAGAAAACATCAAGAAGATCTTTGACAAATGAACCAAGGAGGATGACTTTGAGCTAGGAGATTTGGTGTTAATATGGGATGCCAGGAATGAGGACAAGGGAAAGCATGGGAAATTTGATAATCTGTGGACAGGGCCATACATGATTCAAGACTTCAGGGGAAACAATGCTTTCTTGTTAAACAACGCCGATGGGTTAGATCTGCCAGGAGCACCTGTGAATGGCAGAATGCTGAAACATTATGTCCCACCTCAGTAGAATATTTGAGTGCCCACTCTCCATTGTACATACCAGTTTAAGTTTCATTTTTCACTTGCATTTTCTGAGTGAGGAACATTAGTCAGTTGGTTGAATCCCGAAGATAAGGCCCTACGCTGTTGACCATTATTTTTCCACTTTTTGAAGAATAAAACCAATGAAGGCTACTAGACAAAAAAATTTCAGGACTACCGGAACCAGGATTCTTGGCACTTCACAGGGAAAGTACCATCCCTAGGTGGAGCCGTTGTTATCACCCCATAAGTTATGGGAATCAATTGATGACTGGGATATTACCTGTCTCTAACGTTTTTGTTGTCAAATGATTTTTCATTCTGCAAATAATTTGAAAATGAAAAAGAAAAGAAAAAGAAAAGAAAAAAAAAGAAAAAAAAAAGAAAAAAGAAAAAGAAAAAGGAAAAAGAAAAGAAAAGAAAAAGAAGAAAAAGAAAAAGAGGGCATAAAATAATTTAAATGAAAGCTCCATGCAATAATAGTAACTTGGCCATACCTTTCAAGCATGGCCAAGTTCTTTTTAAATTTAATGTTGATAGGGTAGTGAATAATTCTGACCAGACTGTCTAATCTTGGTCAGATAGCACTTAGGTTAGATTAGTGAATAAATCTGACCAGACTGTCTAATCCTGGTCAGATAGCCCTAAGGTAGATTAATTTCTTAACCCAACAGTTTAATCTGGGTTAATTGTCCTAGGAAGATAGGTTAGCATGTAGGTTAGTTGCTTCATTTGTTTCACCCCAATAAAACTAGCTTGATCAAAAATGTTACGCCGTGTCTCAAATGTCTAAACGATAGTTTGGTCGAAGTCCCTTGGTGGTGTCTATGTGAAAAGTTTGGAAAAAAAAACCCATAAGATACATCTATCCTAAGTTTTCCCAACACATATTTCTCCGCTCCTGATTTATGCTCCATGCAATTTTTGACGGTCCAGATCGTGGCGCCCAGATCTACGGTGCACAAATTATTCCGAACCCCCCCCAATCGTTCTTCTTTTAACTAGGGGGGGGGTCTGGAATCAGTAATAAGAATTGCGCACATATGGACGGCTCAGAGACGAGCGCTGAAATCAAAGGCCCAGATTTGATTCCAGACCCCCCCATCCGTTCTGCCTTTAATGGAGAGGGGGGGGTCCGGAATGAGTGATAAATGGAAAGCTAAGATCTACGGTTCAGAAACGGGCGCGTAGATCAACGGCTCTAATTGGATTTCGGACCCCCGGGATGATCTATTTTTAACCAAGGGGGGGGGTCCAGAATGGTTATTTTTCTCTAGCGGGCCCCTGGTCATACTTGGCATCATCCTATTGACCCCGAAGTCCCATCACCATATGTTATTTGACAGCCCACGTCACTCATGGACGTCATTTTCCACTGATTCCACTTGTCCCACTTGTTCTCGAGTTATGTCCATCCCATAACTGTTGCCAGTCCCTACTGTCAGACCCCTACCCCTTTCACTCATGACCAACCCCTTATCACGACTTTTACGTCCAATCCCCAGCCTCCATGTCACTCGCCCGTATGTTTCGGCCACCGTCATCTGCCATCTCAACCCCAAGTGGCCTGTTGTTCATTTATTATGGGATAACACACCCGTTACCCTGCTGACCTGTCTCCCGTGCTCAACCAACCCCAGTTTTAAATAAAACTATTGTTATTCTCTATACATTCATCCTTCTCCCATCGCACCAGAAAATTTACCTCATACTTCTCCATTGCATTTCCATTGCCTTCATCCACAGTCAGTCGACCCCACTAACTTCTTGTTTATTGCAGGTACTGTATCAGAGATGGTGCCAAAGCCAAGACAAGCAAAAGGAGAGGAGAATCCTTTTCTCCCGCCTCCTATCGACCTGGACAAAATCCCATTGGTCGACAAAGACAGATTGATCATTGATACCAAGTGTGATTTCGATTTTTCAGACCTCCAGTCATGGCTCCGGGAGGTTTTCCTGGACCAGAGTGATGAAATTGGACTCTGGGAGTCCAATTTGCCCCTTTACCTTTTTCCCCAGATACACCATTTCCCCGAATTCGCACTTAAATGCCAAGCTCACTACATACTCGAACAGAGAGTCATCATATCCTCATCTGGAGACACCCTGTTTCTCATCACTCCCAAAGACATAGACCAGATGATGCAAATTCCCTGTGTTGAATCTGCGTCTCCTTTCAATTTATAAATCCTCACTGAGTTATACCAGAAGATTTCTTTTGCCCAAAGAGCTCAAATTTTCGAGCTTTTCCTTCCCACCTCCGCTCAATTCCCTTCCACAAATCCCCCTTACCCCTCATCCATGTTCTCTACCAAGGGAAACCAGGTCATTTCCTCCCTTTATGCCATGTTAGGTTACTATTCTGACGAGTGGGTAGACGAGCCCGTACTGGGTTTTCTATCCATTTTCTCCAATGATGAAAAACCCACAACACAGTTTGATTACAACACCTTCTTGGCCGATAATATTCACAAATAGTTCATGAATTTTGGCACAGAAGGCATGTTTATATACTCATCTATATTGGCATACATGTTTGTTTACTTTCAAGCAGATAAATTCAGTTTCTCCATGCAGAAGATGGACGCAGATGGAAGGCCTTAGTCAGTCACCGCATGGACCTCTTTGTTGAAGCACAACACCACAGAGTATAGCTTCAAGGATTTCATCGATCTGTTTTACCACTCGGTGGTAAGCATGTTGATCGGCATGCCCGAGCCTAGAATAAACGATGAAGTCCAAAGAATTCCGCATCTCTCGGACAGCTCAAAGACCGGAGATTAGTACCTGTATCAAAACCACACTGAGATCAGAGTATTCGGGTGTGAGTTGGCACCCTACAAGCTGCCCAAATATGTGCCGGTAAGAATCTTTGCTTTAGAATACATAAGGCATATCATGAATTCAGATGATATTCATTTTGTATCCTTGAAGAAAAAATAGCAGCTTCAAATCAAGGGGGAAATTGTATCCTTCATCTGCAACAGTCGTGGCGCCGGAGAAGAAGCGGACTGGATGCTGAGAGAAATGAAGTTTTTCTTGAGTTTCCCATGGCACTATAATCCATGCGGGACCATTTCAGAAATGCGGGTGAAAAATAAAAACATCCTGTATGTTCATGAGCCCAAGACCGAGATTGAAAAATTTGCCAATCAAACAGTGTGGATGCCCGACACCTTGGTCGAAGTGGAATAGCAGGTTCCCCCAACCACTGTACTTCCAACTTCCACGCCACAGGTCCCTAAGGAAAAAATGCCCTGACAAGAATCATCTCCTCTTGTCACAGAGGTGTCTTCCGAGGAATTCCAGTTGCACACTAAGAGGCCCAAGACAACCACAGTTCCCACTCCAACCGGAGAAATAGAAGTCTCGCCTACCACAGGGGTCAAACCTATCATTCCACCCTTTGGGACGATCATTCATAAGGAAATCACCCCAGTAGTACCGAAGAAATCCTCAGGCTCCCCCCTGGACACTCAGCCTAGCAAGACTGGGCCCAAATTGAGCATCTTCGAGAAGTACGAGATGATTAAGAAAAAGAATCAGACTCTTACCAACAATACCTATGCTCAGTTTCAAAAGAAAACGTCAACTGCGCAACACAGGCTGTTGTCTGCATTTGACACAAAAAAGGGTAGGATTCACATGGCTTTCCTTCAGGCGCAGGTACCAGACCCCAAGGTAATCACAGACTACAAGAGGGCCACCTTTGAATTCCAGACGAAGGAGGTGCACCCAGTAGATCAGATGGATCTACATAAACAGATAGGGGAGATGGTTTTTCATACATTGGCACATGCTTCAGCTTCTACAGCAAAATTTTAGGTATCATTGAACAATGCTCAGACACAACTAAAGCTAGAGAAGATATCATCCTTCGCAAAATACAACAGAATCAAAACTTTGGAGGAGTTGGTCCTCAAGATTGGCTATGACCCCTCCAATGTCAAAGTTGTAGAGGAGATGATAAAAAAGAAGAATGAAGACATCGCCGCTTTAAGAAAACAACTGAAACTCCCGCCCACAGAGGACTCACAGGAGAAGGAGATAGTAGAGAAAGAAGGCGAGAAAGACGAAATGCTCAAGCTGCTCATGGAGCAGAACACCCAGCTCAAAGAAATGGAAGCAGAGATGGAGAAACTGCTAAAGGAGAAAGAGTAGCTGAAGTCTATGGAATCCATTCCATTAACTGCCATCCCAATCTCAGGGACAAGCATAGAAATAGTAACAGCAATCCCATCTGCAACACCAGTGACACCACAAGAGGGGACAACTAATCTTGCCAAATCCATGGAAAAGATGAACCTGTAAGAGATGGAAATCAGCAGGCTTAAGAAGGAATTTGAGAGCCTTCAGGAACTCAAGAATTCTTTCCAGACCAACCTATCCAAAGAAAAGCAGATAACAGAGAAGCTCAAGCAGGAGCTACAGCAGCTCCAAAAGCAAACAGTGGTAGGGAAAACTCTCGCTGAGGTCAAAGAAAATGTATGGACAGACATCACAAAGTCCATTAATGAGATATGGCCCATGATCCAAATTATGTTTGAACAGAATGAGTTGGTCCAGAGGAGCAAATAGGCCATTGAAAAGATCAGAGTAGAACTAGGAGATAGACGAACTCAGGAAAATGAGATCATCAAATTTCTTAATTCTAAGATCAGAGAAGAGCTAGAAGAGTTGAAGATCAAGGACAGAATAGAGACCATCCTTGAGGTCAAAAGAGTTTTAACCAAGAGGGGATTAATGTTTCAACTAGAAGAAAAGGTTCAGACCATGGACCTAGGAGTACAAAAATTCTTCAACAAGATCGAGGCTCTCCAGAAGAAAGGCCTCCTTGGTCTGAAGGTTATTAATGATAAACCGATGACACTCTCAGATTACAAAAAGAGACTGTCTGAAGTGTCTAAGGACAGTTCAAAGTTTGCTAGAATACAAGGGAGCATCACTGGCAAATAATCCCTAGACGCTCTTCAGTTGGACATCAACATCCAACACAAGATTCGATACATATTTCTCACTAAGCCCACATTCGCCAAGTATACGGAAATGGACGAAGTGTATCGGAGATTGCTCAAAGTCACTATGCCTAGTCATCTCAGATGGGAGGAACTCTGCGATCTGCTCGATTAGCAGATGATTTGTCCAAGGTCCAGTCACCTATCCAGTCAGATGAGGTCGTGCAAAGGGCTTCATCAACGGTCTACCCAGAAATTCCGCATGCAATTGCACCAAGTCATCAAGCAGTTTGATTAGTTAAATTACTTAGGCTAAAAATAGAATTGGCACGTCCTAATCAGTTATGACAGGAACGATTGTAATTTGAATTATAAATACTTCACCTTTCGAAGTATTGAGGGTTGTTGATCTTTACACCCTGAAAGCTATCATACTGTAACAATTTTTGAAGAGATCTACCATTAATGAAAAGGAGGCACTTTTACAGTATTCTTGTGTGTATCCACTGGTGATGTTATTCTCTAAGTTGAATGTTATTCTTGCTTTGTGATCATTTTTTTTTTTGAAACTAATCTTTAAGAGTAACGTATGTTGCAGGATTTATCTTGGATATCCTGTTTCAGACTTTAAAGATTTTAATGTTTATCTTCTGATGTTTTCAATTAAGAAATTCTTAACTCCTTCTTAGTTGAATTTATCTTTCTCATCTTTTCTTCTGCCCATCATTTAAGCTACTAAAAGATCCAGTGAGTATATTATCTCGCCCTGTGGAAATTTTCTTTTTTCGTTTCTAGTGGTATTTCATATTTAATTAAATACAGACCCCATAGCCCAATGGAAGTGTAGACTGTCTCAACCAATTTAAAAACACTTTGACAACAAAACCTACAGATTTCTTTACCTAGCCTAATATCTAAAATTGAAACATAGCTAAATCATATAGAGAGATCCCTCTATGAAGCTGGAAGGGCTAGATCCCAGCTTTAAAAGTGGTTGGATAAAGTTACCTTTGTAGATTTATTCTCTTTCTACCTCTAGGAAATTTACCAAGTGCTAACAGGCTCCATTTGGGTAAGTTAGTACATCAACTTCCCGGAGTCGTAACCTTTTCATACGATCTTTGTTTTAGGCACATGATAGCCCGTTGGAAAGGAATCATCGAGGAGATTAATTTTGGGGGCTCAATTAGAGACTTCATTTATCATTGAGAAGATTGATCTCGAAAAACCTTCATTTAGTCCCTCAAAATGGCCTCGGAAGTTAAAAATTGCTAAAAATAGTAAATTGTCAAAATTGCTAGAAAATTGTTTTGAGCGAGTTGGAAAAGGTTGTTGGCCACCGATATCCACCTGGATCAATCCTCCATCCTTAGGAAGAAATGGTATCCATTTCGTTGAGGTCTCGGGGGAGAGAGGGAAGCATTTGTTGAATCTGAATCTTTGTGAGTTGCTTACCTTCCTGGAGACGTCGCGTTGTTCGGTTTGTGGAAGGTTGTCATGACCCTGTTGCTGGAGGGGTTGACTCTGTTCAACAAATTGAGCTACATGAGAGGAATGTGTGTATAAAGAATCATTGCACTTTTCTGCAACCTTATTAACCTGCTTCTATTGGATAGAAGGTTCTTGGGGCAAGGTTGTAGTGGTTGCAATGTTCTTTTGTTCACCTTTTGAATAGATTGTGAAGAAGATGAATTTTACAGTATGAGATACTACCTTGCAACACTGTTTAGGTGGAACAATATTCAGAACTACCTCTAGTATTCTTTAGAGATGACCCCCCATAGAAATAGTGACACTGCAGGGTCGAGACTCATAAACAACATGGTGTTTCCACATATATGGATTTCCCAAAATAACATCATAGACATCCAGTGGGGAAACATCACATAAGAACTCATATTTGAAGGGTTGGATGTCCTATGAATATCGACATTGTTGCCTGACACGAAGATCTTGTCTATTGTGAAGCCCCCTAATATTGTATGGTTGCAAGTGTGGTGTTGATGATAATATTAATTGTTTGATGACCTCTGTTAAGATGAAGTTCTTCTGACTTCTGATATCAACAATAAAATGGAGCGGGGTCCCCTTCACCCACATCTGTGAATGAAAAAGGCACTCCCCCTCTTCATGATCTGTTAGTTCTTCTAGTTGAATTGATGCGATCGCGACAATAGCAGTGGGGTCTACGTCGATGATCTATCTTTTACCAATATTTCCCGAATCAAGTTCTAAATCAAGGTTCGACTCCTTGTCTTTGATCTCGGCCACTAATGATTATTTTGAGCGAAATTCATCAGTGTCGTGCCAGGGGATTTTGTGGAAATCGCACCATTTTCCGGTGTCCTTCTTCGTCTTCCTCTGACCCTTCTTTTCTTGTGGCTTAGACTAGTTTTCTAGAAGTTGTTTGTCAGGGCCGTATTTCTCATTCTTTGAATGTTGTGTATTTGGATATAAGAACTCCCGTTTGTTTTGGTGCCTAAATTTCTGGTCAATTTTAACATCATATCGATACGCAACACCGAGTGATGAGATATCCAAAAAATTCATTTCAGTTTGGATGTATCTGTGTAGAGCCCCGCGGTATTTCAGAACCAAATGTCACTCAGAGTCTTTGATACCCATCTTGGTGCGCAAGGTATGGAAGTTATTGGTGAACTCCAGCACTATTTGGCCCCTCTCTTGTTGTAGGTCCATCTCATGTATTGGTCCCCATAGTTGCTGATAGGGTAGTATTGTTCCGTTACCGCATCCACAAAAATATCCCAATTAGGCTCATCCCCATATATTCCAGACTCCTTTGTGGAAGCTTTCTCCCAGTCAGTTTCCCACCAATATTTGACATGGGGGAGATATTTAAGGAGTGTGATTGTGATATTTTCCCTATTGGAAAAATTATGAACACAGTAATAAACTTCTAGTAGATTTAACCATTTGTCTAGGGCATCGACATCTATCTAACCTTCAAATACAGGAATATCAAAATTAACATGTACCTTGAAAGGAGAGGTTCTTCTAAAGTGGTTGTTTGATGAATATGTGCCTGTTTCTATTGGCAGACATTGAAGGATGTGGGAAAAATTCTCCATCATTTCGTCCCTCTGTCACGTGAGAGCTTGCTCAAGCAACAGATTGATAAAATCGTATGCTCCGCCGCTTTTATTTTCTTTCACCATGGAGGGTTTCTTGGGTATATGAGTTATATTGTATTTAAGAGAGACAAGATCAGTACCTAACTTTCTATACTCGCACCTCTTCAAGGACATGCACTGAAAAACGATCAAGAGTAGTCTGCTCTAATACCACTGATCCAAATTATTTTTCGACACGAAATGAGAGTGGAGATATATTAAAGAAATGCACAAAGATGTCGTGGATATCCAATAATATAACAAAAATGTATCAGATATACAACCATAAACACAGAGATACAGTAATACACAATTTATATTAATGAAAGAAATGTATAAAGACTATAAAAATACAGAGTGAAAGACTCGCTAGAGTGGTGGCAACTTATCTCTAAGAAGAGATGTGACGAATACTTACATTCGCAATAACATGGTTACGATGAGGATCTGAAGGCATTTTTACAATAAACAGGAATTTCAAAAACCCTATACATCCAAAAACCTAACACTAGGAGATGAAGCGCCAAAATTCATGTGGGGCCCATTTGGGTAAGTTAGTACATCAACTTCCCGGGGTCGTAACTTTTGCGTACGATCTCTGTTTTAGGCACACAATAGCCCGTTGGAAAGGTTTCATCGAGGAGATTGATTTTGTGGGATCAATCAGAGCCTTCAACTATCCTTGAGAATATTGATCTCGAAAAACCTTCATTTAGGCCCTCAAAATGGCCCTGGAAATTAAAAACTGCTAAAAATAGTAAATTGCCAAAATTGTCAGAAAACTATTTTGAGTGAGTTAGAAAAGGTGGGTGGCCACTAATATCTACCTATATCAATCCTCCCTCCTTAGGAAGCAATTTTCTCCATTGCGTTGAGTTCCGGGGGGAGAGAGGGATGCGTTTGTTAAATCTGAATCTTGGTGAGTTGTTTGCCTTCCTAGAGACATCGCGTCGCTCAGTTTGTGGAAGGTTGTCACGACCCTATTTTTGGAGGGGCTTAGTCAATTCAACAAGTGGAGCTACATGAGAGGACTATGTGCAGAAGGAGTAATTTCACTTTTTTGCAACCTTGTTGACCTGCTTCTATTAGATAGAAGGTGCTTGGGGTGAGGTTGTAGTGGTTGCAATGTTCTTATGTTCACCTTTTGAATATATTGTGAAGAAGATGAATTTTGCAGTATGAGATACCACCTTGCAACACTATTTAGGTGGAACAATAGACAGAACTACCTCTGGTATTCTGTAGAAATGACCCCCTAGAGAAACAATGACATTGTGGGGTCGAGACTCATAAACGACACGACGTTTCCACATATATGGCTTTCCCAAGAGAACATCACAGACATCCAGTGGGCCAACATCACATAATACCTCATCCTTGAAGGGATGGATGTTGTATGAAAATCGACACTATTGGCGGACACGTAGATCTCGTCCTTGGCGAAGCCACTCGATGTTGTATGGTTGTGGTGTGGTCTATAATCCCAACTGTTTGACGACCTCTATTGAGATGAGGTTCTTATGGATTCTTCTATCAATAATAAAATGAAACAGCATCCCCTTCACTCACATTTGTGAATCAAAAAGGTGTTCCCCCTCTTCATGATTTGTTGGTTCTTCTAATTGAATTGTTGCGGTCAAGACAATAGCGGGTCTGTGTTGATGATCTGTTTTTTACCAGTATTTTCAGAATTGGATTATGAATCAAGGTTTGACTCCTTGTCTTTGATATCGGCCACCAAAGACTATTTTTAGCGACATTCATCGGTGTTGTTCCAGGGGATTTTGTGGAAATCAAACCATTTTTCGGTTTCCTTCTTCGTCTTCTCATGACCCTTCTTTTACTGTGGATTAGACTGGTTTTTTGGAAGCTGTTTGTCAAGGCCATGTTTCTCATACTTTGGTTGTTGTATATTTGGAGATCCAAACTCTTGTTTACTTTGGTGCCTAAATTTCTGCTCAATTTTAACAACATATTGATACACAACACCGAGTGATGAGATATCCAGATAATCCACTTCAGTTTGGATGTATCTGTGTAGAGCCCCGCGGTATTTTAGAACCAAATTTTTCTTAGAGTCTTTGATACCCAGCTTGGTGTGCAAGGTATGGAAGGTATTGGTGAAATCCAAAACTTCTTGGCCCCTCTCTTGCAATAGTGTGGTCCATCTGATGTACTAGTCCCAATAGATTTCAACAGGGTAATAGTGTTCCTTTACCGCATCCACAAAAAATCCCCAATTGGGCTCGGCCCCATATAGTCCAGACTCCTTTGTGGAAGCTTGCTCCAAGTAATTTTCCCACCAATTTTTGACATGGGAGATAGATTTAAGGAGTGTGAGGGTGATTTTTTTCCTGTTGAAAAAATTATGAACAGAGAAATAACCTTCTAGAATTTTTAACCATTTTTCTAGGGCATCCGCATCTATCTGACCTTCAAATACGAGAATATAAAAATTAACATGTACCTTGAAAGGAGAGGTGATTCCAAAGTGGTTGTTTGATGAAGATTCGCCTGTTATTATCAACAGGCATTTAAGGATTTGGGAAAAATTCTCCATCATTTCGTCCCTCTGTCGCATGAGATCTTGCTCAAGCAACAAATTGATAGAATCACCTACTCCATCATTTTTCTTTTCTTCCGCCATGGAGGGTTTCTTGGGCATGTGAGAGAGATTGTATTCAAGAGAGAAAAGCTCGAGACCCAACTTTCTATACTCGGACATCATTAGGGACATGCACTGAAAAATGATCAAGAACAGTCTTCTCTGATACCACTGATCTGGATTATTTTCGGCACGAAATGAGAACGCGGATATAATAAGGAAATGCACAAAGATGTCGTGGATATCCAATAATATAATAGAAATGTATCAGATATGAAACCATAAACACATAGATACAATGATACACGATTTCTATTAATGAAAGAAATGTACAGAGACTGTAAAAATATAGAGTGAAAGACTCGCTAGAATGGTTGCAACTTATCTGTGAGAAGAGATGTGACGGCTACTTGCATTATAAGAAGATGGTTACAATGAGGCTCTGAAGGAATTTTTACAATAAACATGAATTTCAAAAACCCTAGACATCCAAAAACCTAACCCTAGGAGAAGAAGTACCAAAAGTCATGTGGGCCATGTTTGGATAAATTAGTACATCAACTTCCCGGTGTCGTAAGTTTTCCATACGATCTCTATTTTAGGCGCACGATAGCCCATTGGAAAGGTATCAATGAGGAGATTCATTTTGGAGGCTCAGTTAGAGCCTTTGTTTATCATTAATAAGATTGGCCTAGAAAAACCTTCATTTAGGCCATCAAAATGGCCCCGAAAGTTAAAAATTGCTACAAATAGTAAATTACCAAAATTGCCAGAAAACTTTTTTGAGTGAGTTGGAAAAGGTGGTGGCCATTGATATCCACCTGGATCACACTAATACTTGCGGCAAAAATATTTGCAAAAATCCTTCTTTCTTGATGAATGCTACAACCCTCGGTTATTTCAATCTCCGATTTTACAATGTATTGTCAAAATGACTTAAGCCACCTTATTCCAAAGAGTGAATTCCTTCATGGATTTCCTCCTTTCGATCATGTTCCTTTCCAATTGAGATTGGACCACCCTGTCCTCTATTTACAACAACTCATTTTGGTCACAAATAAACTTAGGTTGACTCTCACCCACAGTCAACTTCATTGAACCCTTCAATTATTTACCTATATATGTGTAAAGAAAAGATAATTCACAATCACATGGGTTTAATTTACAATCCTATTATTCATAGATTCACACCCATGCATGACCAATGAACAAGAAAATCGAACCAGCAAAGACACACAGTGAGGGGAGGCCTAACACAATAACTCCATTACCAATCTTTGTTACATAGCAATTCCACACTTCATCTCCCCATTCCTATTCACTGCTCCAACCTACTAACTCTTACATTATTCTGGCCTTGATTAGAAACCCAAACAGTGGTTATATGCACAATGAGGATGATTGATCTCGATCCACTAACTTCTAAGGATGGGGTCAAATTGTCTATTTTTACCAAATATCAAATCCAAGTGTAAAAATCTTAACCTCCATATTGACTCTATCTTCAATGTAATCAATTATGAGTCATGCATAATTCTGGGAAGTTACAAGAGTCCAACCTCCTTTAATTAAGGGAACCCACTCCCTTTAGTCAATTTCAAGACCTATTAGAGGTCAATTATTTTCAATCTTTGGCCTATGATGGATGCTCTGCATCAACATCTATGTGAATTGATGATTATTAGTAACATTCCATCATAAGGAAGCAAATGTTTTGTCATTAAAAAAAAATAGCTTAGCTTTTACAAATCTAATATCTTGAATAGCTCTCTTTTTATCTAGCAACTATAATTTTCTAAAAATACAACACTCTTCAATTTGATACAAAATGCTTTGAAAAGAAATAAATCCCCTCCCACATTTCAAGTGTAGTTATGGATTTATCAATTTTTAGATTTCACATTCTTCCACTTTCCAACACAATTTTAAATTATAACATTTTCACTTCTTCCCCACATGATAAGGGCATCAACTAGAACTTCATCAAACATGTATCCCCACCAAATTCGTTGAAGAAGAATATTGGCATTGTATTAAGTTTTACTGGATAGAAGATAGAAGGACGGCTTTAGTGCTGAGAAATATCAATTTGCCTTTGATTATTTAACCAAATTAGTTGATTTGATTATTTAACCAAATTAGTTGATGAAGAATTTGCCTTTGATTATTTAACCAAATTCGTTGATGAAGAATATTGGCGTTGTATTAAGTTTTACTGGATAGAAGATAGAAGGACGGCTTTAGTGTTGAGAAATATCAATTTGCCTTTGATTATTTAATTTCGGCCTTGCTTAACTTAACTATTCTAGGTTTTAATTTTTTTGGTTGTAATTTAGGGACATAAATTTCTATGAAACATGTATCCCCAAATTCGTTGACTAAAAATATTGGCCTTCTATTAAGTTTTATTAGATAGAAGATAGAAGGATGGCTTTAGGGCAGAAATATCAATTTGCTTTTGATTGATTTAATATCGTTTTTATTTAACTGTTATAAGTTTTAATTTTTTTGGTTGTAATTCAAGAATATAAATCTATATAAAATCATTATTTTATATTGTTAAAATTTATTCTTGAATATATAAATAGATTTGCATACTGAAAAAATTTTTAAAGTACTAAGATTATACAAAAATAATCACTAAAATATATGAATTTAACAATTTCTTACCAAATTTCAAATAGAAATCCCGGAAAAAAAAAAAAAAAACAAAACAAATAAATATTGTTTTAATATCATTTGATGCACTGTCGTGGATGTGGATGGCATATAATTAGTGATTCTTCTCCAATCATAAACGGCACTCCGCGTCCTCGGGAAACGTAAGATAAGGAAAACGCGGGATAAGATGTGTTGCTTGCATGCTCAGTTGGCTACCCCTGGGATGCGTGATGTGCAAAATAACGCTGTTCGGGCAACCACTGCTCAAAAGTAAAATTAATACGATACAACGATGCATCTCTATCTATCGATTTTATGGCTGAAAGGACTATAGGTTATCCCTACATGTGCGGCGCTTGCTGCCTTCTATTCCAAGTCTGCCTTGGATCTCTGTTAATTGTCTTCGTAAACATTATATAATCAAGCAATATGTAGGCAGATTTTAACATATTTCTTCAGCCAAGGATTTGCTCTGCACTTGATACTAGCTGCTATTTTGTTTGTTATAAGATTTTGTTGTAATTTTTTCTAAACATGAGCAGGCGATTATGTCTACTCGTAG
>JASDQU010372254.1:25458-48631 GCA_032191745.1 Picea mariana | reverse complement strand
ATATTAACTATTTTAAGCATTCTCTTCGTTTACAGACTTTCATACCTCGAAACTAAGTTCTTTGCATGTTTACACTGCTCCTATTCTTTGGAGACTTTGGGATATTGTGATCCCATATTGTGAATCACATAATTAAACAATACAATCAGAATATCCAAACATTTATGTAATGGGAAGTTCAAAGTGGCAATTTTGTTATTTAATCCAAACATTTGAACAAAGAGTTACAACGTAAATTAAATGCTCAGGCTGTATCATAAAATAGAAATGCAATGAAAATGTGAAGCCGGTCTTTGAATTGTAGGAAGAGAAGGGTTTCACACCTAGTTGAACCATTTCGCACTTGTTGAAATGAGGTTTTCACCATTTCACACTAAATGGTTCAAAGCACAAGTGCGAAATGGTTCAATTCAACCATTTAGTGTGAAATATATAAATGTCGAACCCTATCTAATACATGCAACCAGGTCCTGGCAAAGATCAACTTCATCGTTTAATTTAAATGTTAAATATTATTCCAGAAAGGTTTTACCCCTGGAACAAATTCTAATTGTCATATAAATCTGAACATAAAAAACAGGCGCATATAAATCTGAACATAGAAAATCTGCGCAGAGATAAATTTTCAACATGCCTTAGAAACGTTACTACACGTGAACACAATATACAGGCTAATCCACTCCTCTCCTTGGCCTCTCGTGGCATAGAGAAACGATGGATACATCTCATGAAATGGTTCAATGCAGGATCTGAGCGATCTATTGTGCATCAAGAAAAGCTAAACGCCAAGCTATACGGGGCATCCAACATTATTACACCAGGTAATCCACACTGGCTATTCCACTCCTCTCCCTCGCTCTGTTGGCATAGTAAAAGGGTGGCTACATAAATGTTTACTGTAACACATGGCGCGTTCATGGCGTAAGAATTTATGAAATGACCAATTTGTAAAAAAATAAAAAAGTAAATTTTAAGCAGTTTCTCTCCACTTGTCTCTACGCCATGATAATTCTCTATATAATTACAATGGCTAATCCACTCCTCTCCCTTGCTCTCCTAGCATAGTGAAAGGGCGGCTACATAAATGTTTACTGTAACACATGGCATGTTAGAATTTATGAAACGAATTAGTAAAAAAGTAAATCTTAAATGGTTGCTCATGGTTGCTCGCCATTTGTCTCTATGCTCCATGTTAATTCTTATATAATTATAAGATAATTACAAGTGGCACAATTGTAAAATGTAAAATATTAATAATGTAAATGTAAATGTTAAAACTAAATTAATTTGGTGTGGATTTGCTAAATCATGGTTCGTGGCAATTGATAAGTAGGTCTAGTAATTTCTTAATCATGTTATGTAAAAGTGAAAAAGTAAACATGATGAACGGATGAATTTATAAATGCAAGAGAGTTAACTAATCAAATATCATTCATTGATTTGGAAGTAAGACGAAGAACATGCCAGCATCTTCAATTCCTGACCATCAGATCAAATTTTATAATTAAAAGGGTGATTAATCGAGCAATTCCAATAGGGGGGACGCCTATCAGCCTAATTATATTATTAATTTTAAATATTTAGTGGTTTTATTTATTATTTATCAATTATTAAGTGGGTCTATTTCATGGTTATTGTGACATTACATTTATTATCCCCTCGTATACCATCTTAAATACCCATTTGTATATTTTATCCTCAAAATATGGAAAAAAAAAAACTATATAATATGACTTACTAATGAGATATTATCAAAAGAGATGGATTTCTACATAAAATACATATATGTATTTATAGTTTCTTAATAGGATTATGTCAACTACCTCTTATTATTAAATTATTTAATCTTAACTACCTAGTGGGTTTTTTATTATTTATCAATTATTAAGTGAGTTTATTTCATGATTATAACCACATTACATTCATTATCCTATTCATTATTCCCTTATATACCACCTTAAATACCTCTTTGCATATTTTGTCCTCGAAATATGGAAAAAAATCATATAATACAACCTGCTAAACAATAGCATTCATCTATCTTCTTACCCAAATTTGAACATAAATCTAATTCATCTTACCCAAATATAAACATAAAATTTAATTGTAACATTTCCTTCTCAATCTTGATTTTTGATTATTGATTAATRAAATAGGATAAATATTAACCATATCTAACTAACAACAAACAAATATATTACCATGAAAAACCAACACATATCACCGTGACTCCTCATAAATATATCATTAAATCACATTTTTAAAATCTTTTTTTATTATTATTAAATACAATTTTAAAACTTTAAAACAATAGTTGACCAGAAAAATTTACCCACCGAAAATGTTCACCCACATAATGTATCAGGCTTTTCTATTTAATATAAAACACACTTATGTAAAAGGAAGTTATATGTTTAGTTAAAATAAATTAATTTTTTTTTTTAATAATTTTTATTTAAAATTAATCATAAAATTTATTTTTTAAACTTTTTATTACACAACAAATTATATTATTTTAATAAACAATACAAGTATTGAAAATAAAGTTATAATGTATGTAACTATTAAATTTTCTTTTCATAATATCTATTTTATATTTATAATATATTTTTACAATTTCAAAAATAACTATAAAAATATTTTTTTAAATCTTTATTATATAACAAATTCAATTATTTTAATATAAAATATAAATAAAATTAAAATATTTATAATAATAATAATAATTCTTCATCCAGCGATTTGACTAGTAAAACTTATGAAAGTATACATACCCTATCTTACCCCTTCTGGATTTGAACTTGTGACCTCTTAAGAGGAAACACAGGTTTTTAACCATTAGACCCACTTAAACTATATAACAAATTCAATTATTTTAATAAACAATATAAAAATTGAAAATAAACAATTCAAAGTTATAATTTATAGAACCATTAAATTTTTATTCTTGTAATATCTATTTTAATTATTTTAATAAACAATATAAAAATTGAAAATAAACAATTCATTTTTAATTCTATAATTTATAGAACCATTAAATTTTATTTTTGTAATATCTATTTTATACTTAATATTTATAATATATTTTAACAATTTCAAATATATGTAATTAATTTTTTTTAAATGTTTTTAGATTTAGAATTTTTTTTTTGTTTTCATTAAAATTTGGTTAAATAATTTTTTGAGTTAAAATTATAATTTTGGATTTAATAAAATTGTTATTTTTATATAAAAATGAATCGAATACACCTTACTACTTTATTACAATTAGATTGTGCAATGTTAACTTCTAATATGGTGATTCCATTAATCTAAATGATGTTTATTCAAGGTCAATATAAACATTTGAAAAAAAGTCATTTCTATATCTCTTATGAGATTATTATACAAGGTAAACTAAGTTATCAATCATTGAATCCGATTAATATAATTATTTAAATTAATGATCGTGAAAGTGTAGTCCATATAAGGTGTTGGAGAGGATTGGAAGTATTGCTTACAAATTGGAGTTGTCTCCATCATCACATGTACATCCAGTGTTCCTTGTTTCTTTCTTAAAGAAGGTAACCGGTGACAACATCACAATTCAAACTATTTTACGAGAAATTAATAAAGAAGGGAAAATCATACTAGAATGAGAAACAATCCTTGAAACAAGGATTAAGTAGCTACGAAATTGAGCAATTATTGAGTACCTCATCAAGTGGAAGAACCTACGAGTGGAAGAGGCGACATGGGAAAATGAGTTATTCAGGCAGAAACACTTGTAGTTAGTCAAGTGTTGAGGACAACACTAGTTTGAAGACAAGGGGCATGTTAAGCCATATACAAAGCCCTATGTAAAGCCCTAAATAGTGAATTATGTTTCTATTGATATATTAATGTTGTTGGCTAGACCTGTTTAATGCGTAAGCCATCAAGTGTATAGTACTTTGTACCTTATTGTATTTTACATTACATTTTCAAATTTTTGTATTACAAATCACAAGTTGTTATTGAAGGTTTATATTGGATTTATTAACTTCTAGGATAATGTTGTTGATAATGCTTATAGGACTTTGGAGAAATTTTATTTAGCACTTTTTATATGGTGGCCATCACTAAATTCGAGGTATGTGTTCTTAACTAACATATAGAAATAATAGTTTTCCTTCATTCTGATCTTGCATTATTAACCATTTGTTTTTCAACATTATTCCTTATGTTTGACCCATCCATGTTGTGACATTATTCTGTATTTTTATTGCACATCGTAACTTGTGCAATAGTGCCTTCCCTTCATGGGTTCCCTAGTTAGCATTCCATTTTACATTTGGCACTCGTGCTATGATTTTCTATAGGCCCAGTGATCTGTATTTTATGAGCAGAATTAAATGAATACATATTATTAAAAGATGCTTAACACAAATAACAAAGATATAGTAAAGCGGATTTTCTATTCAATAAGGAAATAAGCTGGAACTATAAAATGCAGCGGAAAACAAGCTCGCTAGAATGGTGGTGACTTATCTCTGAGAAGAGATGTGATGGTTGCACTCATGCACAAGAAGATGATTACAATGAGGCTCTGAAGGAATTTTTACAATAAAAAGGAATGTAAAAAATAATAGACATCCAAAAACCTAACCATAGGAGATGAACCGCCAAAAGTCATGTGGGCCTCGTTTGGGTAAGTTAGTACATCAACTTCCTGGGGTCGTAACTTTTGCATACGATCTCCTTTTTAAGCGCACGATAGCTCGTTGGAAATTTCTATCCGAGGACTACACATTATTTTTCACTTCAACAAAGGGAATATTTGACTATGGAGAGCCCTAAAAACGTTGTTTAGGGCCTCAAAATGGCCCCGCAAGTTAGGGACCCGAAAACTAGGAAAAAAAAAACTCCCAAACTCGAAAACTTCTAAAATGAACCAGTTGGAATAGGTGGGAGGAAAATGAAATCCATCTAGATCAATATTCCCTCCTTAGGAAGAAATGGTCTCAATTGCATTGATTTCCCCCATCAATTGAGGAAATTTCTATTGAATTTGGCCCCAGGTGAGAAACTTTCCTTGGTGTAGGAGTTTCCCTGCTTTGAAAACTCGATAAAGTTGGATCCTTTGATGTCGGGTGTCATTGATTTGTGTGTCTACAATCTGATCATTGGATGAATGTTGCATGCAGTCAAGGTTGAGCTCTATTGGTTTCAACTACTCTGCTATCTCTGAGGTGTCCAATAATGGTGGGAAATATGGTTGAAGGAGAGCCATGTTGAAGATTGGGTGCAGGCCAAGGAAAGGGGGAATGTTGAGCACAAAAACATTGTCACCCACATCCTTGGTGATGGTGTATGGCCCATACCGGAGTGGGAGAAGCTTCCGATGGGGCCATGTAAGGCATTATTTCTGCAAGTGCAACCAAACTTTGTCGCCCACCTAAAACTTATGTGGAACCTATTGTTGATCATGGTGTTGCTTGTACTTGGCATTAGACTTCTGTAAAATATCCTAAACCCGTTGAAGGATGTGCTAGATCCGCACAATGAACCGGGTGGCTTTGACAACTTTTGTTGGATTAGAGGATGAGTCGACCGAGGTGTTTCCCAGGCGTAGTGCAACATCCATGGGGCCCAATGGGTAGAATCCCAACCCCACCTGAAAGCGGTTATGGCTAGTTGATTTATGCAAGGATTATTTGTAGCTATGCTAGACATAGGGAAGACTCTCATCCCATGTGCAGGGTTTCTTGTAATTGTACATGCGCATAATATGTATGAGAATCCAATTGACGACTTCAGTTTGGACATCTGTATGGGGGTGGACGGTAGTGGATTTAGTGAGATTTTTATCCAACAGTGACTAGAGGATCGACCATAATGTGCCAAGGAAATGACTATCCTAATCTGAGACAATGGTTTGTGGGATCCCAAAGTGTACCCAGACACGTTCAAAAAAGAGCTTGGTAGTGGCCTCTGCATTGATGTTCTTCTTCCAGGCGGTCATAATCGCCATCTTGGAAAAGCAATCAACAACCATAAAAACACAGTCATTGCCCATCTTGGTGGATGGGAGGGTCGACATGTAGTCCATTGAGATGGATTCCCATGGCTTTTCAGTAGTAGGCAGAAGGGGTGTACAAGCCTTGTTCCTTGGTGGTCATTTTGGAAATAATGCAGGAGATGCAGGACCTAATATACTTGCTGACATCCTATCAAAGTTTAAGTGAGTAGAAATGTTTTTGTAGCACTTCCACTTTCTTTTCGACGCCAAGTTGTCATGCCACCCGACTGCAGTGAGATTCCCAAATCATCTTTGTGCACTCACTTCATGGAACACATATATGGCATAGATGACACAAAAACCCTTCATGAAGATGGAAATTAGCAACCATTGAGTTTGCTCCCGACATTTGGTAGGTGGTGGAGAAGTCAGGGTATGTCTCATAGAGGTGGCGCCATCCAAAGGTCTCATGGCTGCAAGAGTCTAGCACCATGGTGAGTGTCACAACTAGAGGTCCACTGAGGCAATCAAAAACTCAGTTGGTACTTCATGTTTTATACTTGATGCTGAGGTGGAACTGTTGTAAGTATGTGGACCACTTTTGATGGTGGTCATTCTGCAATTTTCCTTTGGTCTGCATTAACTGTAGTGGCTTGTGATCAATGTGGATGATTGTCTCCTTCCCCATAATGTAATGTCTCCACTGGAAACAGGCTTGCACAATGGAGTACATTTCTTTGTGGTAAGTAGCATACTTACATACAAAATTTGATAGTGTCTCACTATGATATTCCACGGGGTGGCTATGTTGAGTGAGAATGATGCCCACAACATAGTCTGAAGCATATGTCTCTATATCAAAGGGATGATGCAGGTCTGGTAATGAAAGTATTGGGGATGAGCACAAACGTTACTTCAAGTCATCAAAGTATTGTTTTTGGGACATAACCCACACAAATGTTTCCTTACCACCACCCCCAATTACTTGTTTGAGGGCCCATGCGATATTAGAGAATCCCAACATGAACCTCCAATAGAAATTAGTGATGCCCAAGAAGCTCTAAATCTCAATGAGTGTGGTTGGGGTTGGCCATTCATGGATGACTTGGATCATGGTTGGATCCACATGCACACCATATCGATCAATGATGTATCCTAAGTACTGGACCCTGTCCATGCCGACTAAGTATTTTCCAAGTTTGCATATAGTTTGTATTGTCACAGGGTGTGCAGAACCTATTGAATATGCTATAATTGTTTTTCCCAAGTCTTGTTGTATATGAGGATGTCATCCAAATACACCACTACAAAAGTTCTAGTGAAAGGTCACAGGATATCGTCCATCATCCTCATAAAAGTTGTTGGAGCATTTTTCAAACCAAAGGGCATGACCTACCATTCAAAAATATCTTCTTTTGACTTGAAGGAAGTATTTCATACATCTGTATGTTCTATTGGGACCTGGTGGTAGACAGAATTCAAATCAATATTACTAAAGTATTTGGCCCCTGTGAGTTAATCAAGGAGGTCGTCGATTTGGGGAATTGGGTACCAGTTTCAGACTGTGATTTTATTTAGAGCCTGGTAATCAATGCAGAGTCACCATGTCCTATCTTTCTTCTGCACCAGTATGATTGGGCTCCCACAAGGTGATGATATGGGACAGATGTTCCCCTTATGGTGGAGTTCTTGGATCTTCCTCTTGATCTCCTCATTTTCTAACAAAGAGCGACGATAAACCGACCCATTAGGTAGTGGTGCGTCTGGGGTCATATCGATGGGATGCTTGACATGGAAGTGAAGAAGTACCCCAGTAGGATGGGAGAAGATATCTGAGTATTCTTCCATGACCTTATTCACTTTCTTCTGTTGTGTGGAGAGATCAGTCGCGAAGGCCCTGGATGTCGCTATGATATTTCTTTTACTTTGAGAGTGAATCACGAAGAAGAAAAATTTCCCGGTCTGAGAGATGACCTTCCTGCATTGCTTAGCAGAGATCAAGGAAATAAAACTAGGAGGGACTGCCTCGGGTATCCTGTACAATTTCATGTTCAAAGTGATAATAACACTATGAGGCCTAGACTCATATACAACATGACCTTTCCATAAATAAAGTTGGCCCAAAAGAACATTACAAACTTCAAGAGGAGAAACATCACACAATATCTCGTCTTTGAAGGGCTTGATATCGTATGACAGTCGACATGGTTGGATGATGCAGAGATTGCTTCATTGGTGGAGCCATCCAATCGTGTAGGGTTGTGAGTGCGGCATTGTCGACAGGGCCAACCATTTGACAACCTCTGTTGAGATGAGTTTCTTTTAGATACTGCTATCAACGATGAAGTGAAACAATGTTCCTTTTACCCACATATGCGAATGGAAAAGGCGCTCGCCTTCTTCCATCTCGTCTAGTTCACCAGGATGGAGCTTGGTGGTAGCAATGATGGAACTGGGTTCCACGTCAATGACCCATCTTCCCCTTTATGGTTCTAACTCAGAGTTAGAACCTGCATCTGATTCAGAGGCTTTCACTTCAGTTAGCAGCTACTACTTTGATCGAAAATCAATAGTGTTATTCTAAGGGATCTTATGGAAGTCGTACCACTTCCTGGTATCTGTAATATACCTCAAAAAAATGTAAAAAAAATAAAATTGTTTGTATACGTACCCTTGAATAGTTCAAGATTCAAGTAAGTAAGTTTTCTGTTATACGGCTTGAGTCTGAAAGTTTTACAAGAGTCCTTACAATCATTGACTGTCATTATGATTCAAATTAAAGTTTTCTGATCGATGATAAGTGTTTACTCCTCATTCGATGTTTATTTCAATTCCTATAATTATGATTACTTTCCTATTTGTTTGTACCTATGACCATTACCACAGTCTTAACAACATAAATGAATTTGGGACTTTATGGCCTAGGCCTCATGCGTTAGTCCATACACATAATGACATGATGAAAAAACAACCAAATAGACTTAGGTAAAAGTAGAGTATTAGTCTCTACTCCTCTACAAAAAGTTTAAATATAAACAGACTCCTATAGTTTTCTTTTAAAAAAAATCCAGATATAGGATAGTGGTTAGGTAAGGCCTTCTGGTTAAACTCAAAGTACGAATATTTCATAATCCTTCGATCATAATAAAATTCATCTGCACCGTTGGATTACAAGTACTAGGTCTCGCGCTTATTCCATATGCCCACTGGCTGTGACCATGGGCCTAATCAAAATGTCTTTCACATTTCAGCATTTTGGAATTTCGACAAGTTACAATCCCCAAAATGGAGCCAGATCAATGCTCCACAAAACTTCATAATCTGATCCCTTCTTTTCTTAATCGAATGGCTGACGAGATTTCAGAGTTTTGCCTTTCGATTTTTGAGACTCACAATAGTCCCTTTCGGCATTTCAGAGTCCTTGACATGCTCTGATCTATCGAATTTCATGACTTCATTATTCTTGTCATGAGTGTCCTTCACACCTCCAACTCCCGGTATCCGAAACTCTGAATTGGAGATTAAGTCGTGGTTTCAGTACCGTTGATTAAGGGTAACCCATTTTGTGATGGAAAAATTCTATCGTTGTAAGTAAAACACCATATGGGATGTTCACTTGTTTCAATTCCGAATGAGATATGTAATACTATTTTTAAAGGAATTACAAGGTTTCCCTTCCGCCTACTTGTAATGGCATACTGCTTATTTTATTGGTTTAAGTGCGTGGAGTTCTCTTGTTCTTGCAAATGTTGAAACCCAAAGTGGCCCCACAACCTAATTGAATTCGTGGTTTGATGATTACCGTTGTATGTTGTTCATGCATCAAGCATTACCAAATGCCAAAACCTGATATTGGTTGGACCCCACACCTTTTTCATGATTTTGCAATTCGGCGTTTGACGTTGTTCGGTGTTTTGCATGGGGAGTTTGTAAATCTCTAAACCCGAAAAGGAACGGGCCCAGGCTCCATTTGTTTTTCATGATTTGAGAATTTTCATTTGTGGCATTGGGTATTCATAAATCCCGAAATCCTGAACCCCAAAACCCTGAAGTATTGGGCCCATAGTCCATTCGCATTTTGCGATTCAAGAGTTGTTGGGTGTTGGCATTTGGCATTTGTAATCACCAAACCTCGAATCCTGAAAACCCAAAGTGTTGGGTCCACCAACTTTTCGCATTTCAGGATTCGGCAAACAACGTGGTATTTTGTTTATTTGTATTCGGCGTTTGTAATCGTCGAAACTTGATTGACCTTCATTTTTCACACTTTAACTATACATATATATATCTATACACTATGTAGTTTTCCTTTTGCATTCAATATGTAGGTAAACTCAAATCTTCATCACAATTTACTTGTGGGGTTTTCAACTACGACGCTTTATCTTACTACAGTAGTAATCCAAACCACAGTACAAATCCTCTTTAAGAATTGACTAGTCATATCCTTCCAGCTAGTATACTTTCGGGAACTAGTGTTCATAACAGTAATGAAATGCAGCAAAGATAATCCATTCCGAACTAGTAGAGAGACATTCATAAAAGGGTACAATAGGACAACAGTTTTCTGTATAAAGTAATTTATATTATATTCACTTAGAGTCTCTTTCAATCAATGTATTAGACACCAACAGTACTAGATCTGTGCATCATAAATATAAATTTCACTTCCATAAGAGTTTGGTAATTATATACCAATGTTCCATGGGATCTATGTTTGGTTTCCTCGGATTTTGACTAGAGAAAGGATTTGCCCCATTGACGTTAATCTCCCCCTTTTCTCATTTACTTATATAAATACAATTATAGGTTCTTCCGTCTAGAATTTTACTTACAGGAGGGACAATTCTAGAATTGGGATGTCTATTTCGAACTTCGCGACAAGAGACAGATTATATCCATGAAAGTATTTTATCTTTTGTAATCAAATATATATTTCAGCAGTCAGATGTGAACATTCCAGCAGACGTATTATAATATATATATGTATATGTATATGTATATGTATATGTATATATATACAGATTTCCTTCACATATATTCCTCACAACGAATAGATATGATCATTCAAATAGTTTACATTACTGCAATTAGATATAATCACCCAATAGGTACATTACATCAATCAGACATATCCATTCAAAAAAAAACGGAGGGGTGTAGATCAACATATCTGAATCCAATCCATGGGAAGACAAGGGGAACAACCACGTTCCTCCCAACCGTAGAATAGGGCAGCCAAAATCACTTGCCCGATTCGCCCCCTAGCCTGACCATGAATCCATGAGGGCAAACTTGGAAAACTTCTCCTCCGTAATGTCCTTCAACTTCAGTCGATTTCTCTTGCCTCACACTTACTGAGTAGTGTTCATAACAACAATAAAATCAATAGTCTCTTTTCCCAGCATACTTGGTAGCGTCCTGCCTCCTCTCATATGTTATTTATCATTTGCCTAGGCCTTTTCCCTCCCTTGGGAATTTTTGTAGCTTTCTAAATCCCTGATTTTTAGGGGCTACAAATGGCCAGATCACTGATTTTCCACTTGTAATAATCATCCCAGAGGTAGTTCCAACATGTTCCCCACTCATGGAGTCATGTTCAACTAATTTTAAGATGGTTGTTCCATTTGTCCTCCTACAATTAATATAAAATATTTTGTTTTCATACAAGTGTCATAGTCCAATAGTTAGTTGGGTCAAAATAGATCTCTACCCAATAGTCAAAATAATTAATTACAATTACCAAATTCGAAATTCAAAATTGCCATAAATGGCAAAAATTTTCCAAATTTGAATTTACTAAAAACGAAAATAAATTTCCAGAAATTTTAAATTTCAAAAATATTTATTTTTTTGGGATGTCACATCCTTTCCCCCTTCAGTAAAACACTGTCCTCAATGTTCGTTCCTTTCCTAGAACAAGATTGGATGAGATTTCCACAAATCTCCCTCCAAATCCCAAGTAGCCTCCTCAGGACTAAAGTGCTTCCATTGCACCTTTCCCTAAGCGATGGCTCTGTTCCGAAGTGTTATTTCTCTCCGACCCAGAATGCGCAAGGGTTTCACTTGGAACTCGCCTTTGGGTTCCACCTGCACCAAGTTCCAATCAATCATATGAGTAGGCTCATGAATATACTTTTTCAACAAATAAACATGAAATACATTATGAATTCTTAGATTAGCTGGAAGTGTAAGTTGATATGCTATGGGTCCAATTCGAGCTAGTATCTCGAAGGGCCCACAAAACCTAGGTGACATCTTGGCACAGTTCCCTAACTTCAATGAGATTTTTCAGGCTTTGACCTTCAAGTAAACATGGTCTCCCACTTGAAATTCCAAGTGTCTCTTTTTTTGGTCTGCATAACTCTTATGTCTATCCTGTGCTTCTTTCAAGTTCTGTTGTACCTTTCTTATCATGTTCTCCATTTCTTGGAGCATCTCTGGTCCAACCATGATTCTGTCAGTCAAGTTATCCCAGCTAATTGGAGTTGTACACTTTCTGCCATACAGTATTTCGAAAGGGCTCAACTTAGCCGAAGTTTTGTACCCATTGTTATATGCAAATTCTATCAAGTGCAAGTAGTCTTCCCACTTTCTCGGTTTTGTTCTTACATACATGTGAAGCATATCCTCTACGATCTTGTTTGTCCTTTCGATCTGTCCATCCATTTGTGGATGATAGCTTGTACTGAAGTTCAAGTTAGTGTTTAGTCCTGCAAACAATTCCTTCCAAAAAGCAGATGTAAATTTTACATCTCTATCTGAAACCACCATTTTAGGAATACCATGCAGTCTAAAAATTGCTTTCATGAATATTTCAGCAATGTTTATAGCTTTAAAAGTAGACTTTACAGGAATAAAGTGTGAAAACTTACTGAGTTTATCGATTACGACCATGATAGAATCATTTTTTTTCTGAGTTTTAGGCAAACCTGTTATAAAGTCCAGTGATATAATCTCCCATTTCCATTTTGGTACTGGTAATGGTTGTAATAGGTCAGCTAGATGCTAGTGCTCGACTTTAACCTGCTGACAATCTTGGCACCTAGCCAAGTATTTTGTTGTTTCCCCTTTCATACTAGGCCATAAAAATAGTTTTCTAAGTGTTGTTATTGTTTTCTGGTAACCTGGATGGCCAGAATACGGTTTCTTATACACTTCATCCAAAATTGTTGATTTCAATTCTGTTGAATCTAGTATGTAAGGTATGTTTTTAAGTCGTAATAGTCCTTTCTTACTGATGCTTAGATCTGGTTTGTCAGAGTTGGCGGTACTATTTTGTAATTCTGTCATTATCTTAATGTAATTTGCGTCGTTAATACTTGCCATCCTTATTCTTTGTTCCAGATCACTTTTTTCCCTGCTGATGTTTATCTCAAATAACCCATGGACTGTTCTGCTTAAAGCATCTTCTACTTTATTTTCCTTACCCTTGATACGTCTGACCTCGAAGTTGAATTCACTCAAGAAGGCTAGCCACCTTGCTTGTCTTGCATTAAGATATGGTTGGTTAAATAGATATTTCACTCCTCTATTATCCGTCAATTGTAGGAATTTTCTGCCCATTATATAGGGTCGCCACATTTTTAAGGCATGTACTATTGCTACCAATTCTAAGTCATGAGTGACATAATTTCGCTCGTGTTCTTTTAATTTTCAGGACTCATAACAAATCACATGCCCTTCCTGAGTTAGCACACCACCTAGTCCCTCTTTAATTGCATCAACACAAACTTTGAAGTCTTTATCTGGGTCTACTACCTTCAAAATGGGTGCCGATGTCAATAATTCTTTCAGCTTGTTAAAGCTGTCTTGACACTTTTGCGACCAGTTAAACTTGGTTCCTTTATTTTGTAGTGACATGATAGGGTAGGCTATCTTGGAAAAACCTTCTATGAATCAGCAGTAATATCTGGTGATTCCCATGAATGACCAGATATCCACTACATCCTTAGGTACCGGCCATTCCATAATGGCTTTTATCTTCTCCGGGTCTATGGAAATGCCTTCTGTTGAAATTGCATGTCTTAGATATTGTATTTCTTTTTGATAAAAGTCACACTTGTCAAATTTGGCGTACAGTTTGTGTTTCCTCAACATTTGTAGAACCATCCTTAAGTGTTCATCATGTTCTTCCTCCATTTTTTAATAGACCAGAATATCATTGATAAATACTACTACAAACTTGTCTAAGTACTGACTGAAAATAATGTTCATCAAGCACATAAATGTGGTTGGTGTGTTAGTGAGTCCGAAAGGTATGACTATGAATTCGTAGTGTCCATATATTGTCTGAAAAGCTATTTTTATTATGTCCTCATCCCTTTTCCTAACTTGATGATAAACAGATCATAAATCCAACTTTGAAAAGATCTTGGCCCCACCTACTTGATCCAACAGATAATTTATCCTTGGTAAGGGGTATTTGTTCTTAATAGTCATTTTGTTCAGTTGTCTATAATTGATACATAGTCTTAGAGTACCGTATTTCTTTTTCACAAAGAGGACTGATGCTCCCCATGGTGAGACACTCAGTCTGATATACTCTTTGTCCAACAATTCCCGTAATTGTATTTTTAATTCCATCAATTCTGGTAGACTCATTCGGTAAGGTGCTTTTGAGATAGGGGCTAAACCGGGTAGTAGTTCTATGGAGAAATCGATTTCTCTTCTAGGAGGTAATTCCAGTATCTCATCCACAAACATGTCTCTAAATTCACGTAGGACAACAAAGTCTTCTAACTTTGGCTTATCTTTTTTTTCTAACAGATTCATCACTTGGATGGCATAAACTTGACATCCCTTTCTAATACATTTCTTGAGTTGCATCGCTGAAACTTGTCTGACTGATACAGGTTTTGGTATGCCTTGAGCTATTCTAACAGTGCCAAAATCATCTTTATAGCTAAGTATCTTTATATAATAGTCTAGTACTGCTTTGTGTTGTTCCAACCAATCCATCCTGATAATCATATCATAAGATCCTAGTGGTAACATGTTCAGATTGGTCCTTATCTTTTGACCACCTAAGTTGAACTCAAAATAAAAAATAAAGTCAACTACTTTCCTTTTAGTACCTGTTGCTAGTTGTACCAGCCATGATTTTGTGTGCTTCAGTTTCTTAAGTTTATTCGACTCTACTATATTAGGAGTAATATAACTTAACATAGCTCCANCTGTTGCTAGTTGTACCAGCCATGATTTTGTGTGCTTTAGTTTCTTAAGTTTATTCGACTCTACTATATTAGGAGTAATATAACTTAACATAGCTCCAGGGTCAATTAAAACAGAAATTCGAGTGTCATTAATTTTACCTTCGATTTCTACCACTGAGGACTGGTGGTCAGTTTGTTGACCATCTATGGTTGCATTTATCCGATGCAGGCTTCTGCCCACGTCTCCCACTATCGAGGCTTGCTGCAAATTGTGAACAATGATTCTGTTTGCTGAAATTAAACATGGACAGTTCCTCCTTAGATGAGGCTCTCCATATTCCCAACACTTTAATGGTTCTCGGGAGTTGTCCTCAAACTTCTCCATTCCCAGGTTTACCGTTTTGCCGCTACCTTGCGCATTCAGATGATTGGAGTGAAAATCCTTACTTGGGAAACCTTTTGCTGCATTCCAATAAGGAGTTGGCTAGTATCCCTTCTTCTGTTGGTTTAGTCAATCTTACTTCTTATCCTTCTAGGCCTTGGGAAACTCTACCCATTGTTTATACTGGTCATATCACATTCATGCTTTCCTGAATACCTCACTCAAGGATTTGGGGTTGTCAAACTCAATTCTGTCCCTGTAGGACTATGATAAACAACTTAAGAATCAATGGATTTTTACCTTATCCTCCTGGATGTATGGTACGAACCTTAGTAGTTCCAGAAATTTATTTATAAGGTCCTCCATCGTCATCTGTCCAAGTCATAACTCACAAAATTATTTCGTCTTCCTTTTATAATAGCTTTCAGAAAGGTATTGTTTCTTAAAATACTTCTTAAAGTCGGACCATTCCAATTGTTTCTCCTTTAGGCCCTTGGCCAATTTCAGGTCCTGCAACCAAATGTTGGCCTTCCCCTTCAGATTATACATAGCCATTTTGACCTTCATGTTGTTGGAATAGTTGTAGATCTGGAAGTATTTTTTGATGTCCAAAAACCATGCCTCATCTTCTTCTCTTGTCCTGGACTCTCCATCATAGGTAGCTGGTTTAATTTTTTTAAATTCTCCTTCAAGGTGGTCTACTTGTTTTCTTTTTCTGTCTGGTATAGTTTTGTCTTCAGCTGAAGGTGTCCCTTCAGACAAACTATCTCCTTTTTCTGTTTTCGGTCCAGAATTCTTGAAGGCCCTTTTGCTAACTTCTTCGTCATGGTTATCATCTTTTGGGATTTTCTTGGTTACTATAATACACAACATGACTTCATTTATCTCTTGTTGTTCCTGCCGTGCTTTCTTTAATTTTTCATTGTTGGCCTTGGAAACCTGCAGTTCAACAATAAGATTCCTCATTGTTTCCAACACCTCCATGGGTGATCTTCCATCATTGTTCTGTATTGGATCTCCAGGAGGTCCTTGCTGCAGATTTCCTTCCATCCTAATTTTTGCACCCTTCTGAGCTGCCATAATTTACAAAAAAAGAAAGGGCTTTTTGTCTGTAACCATAAGAATTATTAGTTTTACATAAATCAAAATAAATACTAAGAAGCTAATGTGGCTCTGTTCAGGCCCAATGTTGTAGCTTTTTCTCTGATACCATATGTAATATACCTCAAAAAACTGTAAAAAAAATAAAATTGTTTGTATAAGTACCCTTGAATAGTTTGATATTCAAGCAAGTAAGTTTCATGTTATACAGCTTGAGTCTGAAATTTTTACAAGAGTCCTTACAGTCGTCAATTGTCATTATCATTCAAATTAAAGTTTTCTGCTCAATGATAAGTGTTTACTCCTCATTCAATGTTTATTTCAATTCCTGTAATTATGATTACTTTCCTATTTGTTTGTACCTATGACCATTACCACAGTCTTAAAAACATAAACAACTTTCGGACTTTATGGCCTAGGCCTCATGCGTTAGTCCATACACATAATCACACAATGAAAAAATGACCAAACGGACTTAGGTAAAAGTAGAGTATTAGTCTATACTCCTCTACGAAAAGTTTGAATATAAACAAAATCCTATAGTTTTCTTTTAAAAAAAATATGGATACAGGATAGTGGTTAGGTAAGGCCTTCCGATTAAACTTAGAGTACAAATATTTCATAATCCTCCAATCATAATCAAATTCACCTGCACCATTGGATTACAAGTATTTGGTCTTGCACTTATTCCATATGCCCACTGGCTATGACCATGGGCCTAATCAAAATGTCTTTCATATTTCAACATTTCGACAAGTTGCAATCCCCGAAATGGAGCCATATCAACGGTCCACAAAACTTCATAATTTGATCCCTTCTTTTCGTAATCGAATGACTGACGGGATTTCAGAGTTTTTCCTTTCGGTTTTCGAGACTCACAATAGTCCCTTTTGTCATTTCAGAGTCCTTGACATGCTCTGATCTATCGCGTTTCATGACTTCATTATTCTTGTCGTGAGTGTCCCTGACACCTCCAATTCCCGGTATCTGAAACCCAAAATTAGAGATTAAGTCATGGTTTCGGTACCGTTGATTAAGGGTAACCCGTTTTGTGATGGAAAAATTCTATCGTTGGAAGTAAAACACCGTATGGGATGTTCATTTGTTTCAATTCCGAACGAGATATGTAATACTAATTTTAAAGGAATTACAAGGTTTCCCTTGCGCCTACTTGTAATGGCATACTACTTATTTTATTGGTTTAAGTTGCGTGGAGTTCTCTTGTTCTTGCAAACGTCGAAACTCGAAGTGGCCCCACAACCTAATCGAATTCATGTTTTGGTGATTACCGTTGTATGATGTTCATGCATCAAGCATTACCAAACGTCGAAACCCGATATTGGCTGGGCCCCACACCTTTTTCGTGATTTCATGATTCGGTGTTTGACGTTGTGCGGTGTTTTGCATCGGGAGTTTGTAAACCACGATACCCGAAAAGGACAGGGCCCATGCTGCATTTGTTTTTCGTGATTCTAGAATTGTCATTTGTGGCGTTGGGTATTCGTAAACCCCGAAATCCTGAACCCCAAAACCCCGAACCCCAAAACCCCGAAGTATTGGGCCCATATTCCATTCTCATTTCGTGATTCAGGAGTTGTTGGGTGTTGGTGTTTGGCATTTGTAATCGCCAAACCCCATATCCCGAAAACCCAAAGTGTTGGGTCCACCACCTTTATGCATTTCAGGATTCCACAAACAGTGTGGTCTTTATTTTTCTGTATTCAGCGTTTGTAATCACTGAAACCCGATTGACCTCTGTTTTTCACACTTTAACATATATATATATATATATATATATATATATATACACTATGCGGTTATCCTTTTGCATTCAATATGTAGGTAAACTCAAATCTGCATCACAATTTACTTGTGAGGTTTTCAACTACAATGCTTTATCTTACTACAGTAGTAATCCAAACCACAGTACAAATCCTCTTTAAGAATTGACTAGTCATATCCTTCCAGCTAGTATACTTTCGGGAACTAGTGTTCATAATAGTAATGAGATGCAACAAAGATAATCCATTCCGAACTAATAGAGAGACATTCATAAAAGGGTACAATAGGGCAACAACTTTCTGTATAAATTAATTTCTATTATATTCACTTAGAGTCTCTTTTAATCAATGTATTAGAAACCAACAGTACTAGATCTGTGCATCATAAATATAAATTTCACTTCCATAAGAGTTTGGTAATTATATACTAATGTTTTGTGGGATCTATGTTTGGTTTCCTCGGATTTTGACTAGAGAAAGGGTTTCCCCATTGACGTTAATCTCCCCCTTTTCTTATTTACTTATATAAATACAATTACCGGTGCTTCCGTCTAGCATTTTACTTATAGGAGGGACAATTCTAGAATTGGGATGTCTATTTTGAACTTCGCGACAAAAAACATATTATATCCACGAAAGTATTTTATCTTCCGTAATCAAATATATATTTCAGCAGTCAGATGTGAACATTGCAGCAGACATATTATAATATATATATATATATATATATATATATACAAATTTCCTTCACATATATTCCTCAAAATGAACAGATAAGATCATTCAAATAGTTTACATTACTACAATTATATATAATCATCCAACAGATACATTACATCAATCAGAGATAGCCATTAAAAAAAAATGGAGGGGTGTAGATCAACATATTTGAATCCAATCTGTGGGAAGACAAAGCGAACAACCACGTTCCTCCCAACCGTAGAATAGGGCAGCCAAAATCACTTTCCCGATTCGCCCCCTAGCCTGACCATGAATCCATGAGGGTGAACTTGGAAAACTTCTCCTCCGTAACATCCTTCAACTTCAGCCAATTCCTCTTGCCTCACACTTACTCGGTAGTGTTCATAACAACAAAAAAATCAATAGTCTCTTTTCCCAGCATACTTGGCAGCGTCCTGCTTCCTCTCATATGTTATTTATCATTTGCCCAGTTCTTTTCCCTCCCTTGGGAATTTTCACAGCTTTCTAAATCCATGATTTTAAGGGGCTGCCAATGGCCAAATCACTGATTTTCCACTTGTAATAATCAACCCAGAGATAGTTCCAACATGTTCCCCACTCATGGAGTCATGGTCAACTAATTTTAACATGGTTGTTCCATTTGTCCTCCTGCAATTAATATAAAATATTTTGTTTTCATACAACTGTGATAGTCCAATAGTTAGTTGGGTCAAAACAGATCTCTGCCTAGCAGTCAAAATAATTAATTACAATTACCAAATTCGAAATTTGGAATTTCCATTAATGGCAAAAATTTTCCAAATTCGAATTTACTAAAAACGAAAATAAATTTCCATCAATTTTAAATTTCAAAAATATTTTATTTTTTGGGGATGTCACAGTATCCTTCTTTGTCCTTTCGGTGTCCTTATTTTCTTGCGGCTTGGAATGGTTTTCCTAATATTTTCCATCTTTTCTCTGTTCTTTGTTCTGTAGGTTGGGGCCACTCTTTTCTAGTTTTTGTTGCGAGGGGTTCCCAGGCCCAAATTGTCGCGTCTTTTATTTGAGCTTCTACTCAATTTGGACAACATATTGATAGGCCACGCTGAAGGATGAGATGTCCATAAATTCCATTTCAGTCTGGATGTATCTATGAAGAGCACCACGATACTTGAGCACCAGATGTCGCTATGAATCTTTGATACACAGCTTGGTGCGCAGAATATAGAAGATATTTGCGAAATCTGGCACTGCTTGGTCTCTTTCTTGTCGCAGTGTGGTCCATTTGGTATACAAGTCGTCATAACTTCCGACAAGGTATTATTGTTTCTTAATAGAATCCCCGAAGGATTCCAAGTGGTTGCGACTGTAAATAATGAGGGTTCCTCTGTTTCCTTTTGCTCACAGAAATTTTCCCACCAATCTTTGACATGGGGAACGACTTTGAGGAGCACAAAAGTAATTTTTTCTCTATTTGAAAAGTTATAGACTGGAAAATACCCTTCTAGTAGATTCAACCACTTGTCTACAACATCTGCGTCTATCTAACCTTCAAATATAGGAATATCGAAGTTGATTTGTACCTTGAAGGGGGCGACACCTCCTCTCAAGGAATATGTGTCACCTATTGGTAGTCGCCGAAGGATTTGTGTGAAACTATCCATCATCTCGTTCCTTTGTTGCATGAGGGATTCCTCAAGAAATGTTTTGAAAGGATCTCATGTCCCATCATATTTGTTTTCTCCTGCTATGAGAGGTCGTTTGGGCTTGCAAGAGATTTTGTCCTCAAGAGAAACAAGCTCGAGACCCAATTCTTTGTACCCTCACCTAGTTGGGGACATGAATTAAGATGAGAAGGAGAAGACTGCTCTGATACCACTGATCCAGATTTTATGTGCAGAATGAAATGAATACATATTATTAAAATATGCTTAGCACATAATAACACAGATACAGTAAAAATGGTTTTTTATTCAATAAGGAAATAAGCTGAAACTATAAAATGTAGCGGAAACAAGCTTGTTTGAATGGTTGTGGCTTATCTTTGAGAAGAGATGTGACAACTCCACTCATTTGAAAGAAGATGACTGCAATGATGCTTTGAAGGCATTTTTACAATTAACAAGAATGTCAAAAACCATAGACATCCAAAAATGTAACCCTAGGAGATGAAGCGCCAAAAGTCATGTGGGCCTCGTTTGGGTAAGTTAGTACATCAACTTCTCGGGGTCATAAATTTTAGGTGCACCACAACCTACTGGAAAGGTCCATCTGAGGACTAAACATTTTGTTGCAATCTATCAAAGGGAATTTCCGACTTGATCAACATGTTCTCTTGGCATCTCTACATGTTCTGCATCTCTAAATTCTCTAGTGTGTATTCCTAAGTGGTAATCCACTTGGTGTTTTGCATTCATCTCAATTTGAGTGTATATGAGGAATTTATAATCAAGTCAATAAAATAAAAGTCTCTCGACATTTTTGGCCCAAAATGAAATAGTTAGTTTATTTTTATATTGTATGATTGTATATTTATTCATAACTATATCGAACCCCCTGAATATTGTCTCATACATTTTCTATTCAATATGATGTTGCTGGCAGACTTACCTCTGAAACATTAAATGTCACATGTCTGTATCCGATTATGATCTTGTGAATAAATAATTTTCCTCATCGATTAATCTCATAGAGGTCGATGGTTGTAACTTCGGACTTGACCTTCCTATTAGAAGCAACGATCTGGCCCTTTATCGCTAAAATTTTCCATTTCAAATGAACAAATTACTATTTTTGAAAAAAACAACTACATATTCATTGACGTTGACATTGATAATAGTGGCATACTCGACCAATGTTATTCCGAACAAGAAATATGCACTTAACATGGAAATATTTAATAGAATATTTATTAATGTATATAATTATTTATAAAAGACTATATATATATATATATAGCAATGTTGGATTGATATATTACTTCATTTGCAACAATACTTGGTAATTTTCATGAGATGAAATTACCATAACTACCACATACTTTATGACAAGGCACATTAAACTATGGACTTTCATGCAAACATATTTCCAAATGTTTCATTGAACTAGGAAAAGTTCAAAATATGATTGAACTGCATGCAAATAGAGTTCCAAATGTTTTATTGAACTATACAGGAACTAGTTGCTTTGCAACTATCTCCCTTCTTTTATATCTTGCCAACAATGAAGAATATTTGGAATAAATTTATTTTGTGTTTATACATATAAGCCCTTCACATGTTTTCAATTTTGTCTATATCTTGGTTATATGAAAGAATCCATATTTTGTCACTTCTCATCACTGGTAGAAAATCAACCAAGTTCACAATACCTCTTAGATTATTTCCATACACAGTTACAAATGATGTTTTCCTATCAGGTTATTCACAAAACTATTTTATTCTAATTCATCATGTGCCAATACTAAATCCCACTTTTTGGCTTAACTCTTTACAAATAAATTAAATCCCACTATTTTGGCTTAACTCTTTACAAATAAATTAAATTAAATTTTGATCCTTTGTATATGCTTTGTTTGTGGATCAAATTTATCCCCTTAGCTACTAATTATAGATCTTAACCTTGTACAATATTTTACTACAAACAAAATAGCCCCCCACCCCAATTCCCACCAATGACCCTCGTAGTGTCCCTTTCATGGAAGAAGTTTCTCTTCCCAAGAATTATTCCCCTCCACCCAGAGGTAGCCTTGAAATTTACCCTCCAAGAGCCTCCTCTCCAGACCATTTCTTTGGCACTGATTCCTGCACGGTGGAGGAAGAGATTCCACCCAGCTGGCTAGGTGCTCCCTTGACAACAATGGAAGTGGTGGATGCATAATGGGACACATTGGATGTAGAGCATGTTGCGGATGCAGCGTAAGAAATGGATGCATACATGACGAAGGAACCGCCTCTGCCCACACTAATTTGATTTGTGGAGGAGTACCTTCATCTCATCGATGAGCTACGACAAAAAAATGGATGACCAGGCCCATATCCAGAATTTCTTGGGTCAACGCTTGGACCTCCTGATGGATGCAATGATGGCTTCT